>CAUYQS010054570.1:0-11060 GCA_963574585.1 Otolemur crassicaudatus
CTATAGCTCAACCGGCTAAGGCGCCAGCCACATACACCTAAGGTGGCGGGTTCGAATCCCCAGCCCGGACCCGCCAAACAACAATGACGGCTGCAACCAAAAAATAGCCGGGCGTTGTGGTGGGCGCCTGCGGTCCCAGCTACTTGGGAGGCGGAGGCAGGAGACTCGCTTGAGCCCAGGAGTTGGAGGTTGCTGTGAGCTGTAATGCCATGGCACTCTATCCAGGGGGAAAGCTTGAGGCTATGTCTAAAAAAAAAAAAAAAAAAAAAAAAAAAAAAAAATATGGGAAAGCCTTTGGAAGGAATTAACACCTTATTGCACATTATATGGCTGGTTCCAAAGCAGAAAACTATGAATGTTGGAAAACCTTCTGAAGAAGTCACAAACTTATAAAATGGAATTCTTACCAAGTTGACAAACTGTATAATGAAAAAGCTGATTATCTTAAAACTTCCAGCAGACATTTTACATATTGATAATATTTAATAAGTATTTGTATTAAAATATGAAACAAAGTATCTGCTGTCAGCACACCAACATAACACTTGAGCTCCCAGGCATTGTCTTAAGCAAGATAAAGAAGATTAGGAAAAAAAGAGGAACTCTAAAACTAATCTTTTATACAAGAAAAAATTAATGAGAAAATGTATTTATAGAAAATATATAAGAATAAACACAATAATGATTTATGAGACATATATACATAGTTATAAAACATCTTAAAGTACACAGAACATTATATCCCAAAAAACTTGACTTTATAAAAATATAAGTTCTCTTCCAAATCTGTAAGTTTAATATACTTCACTTAAAGTTTACATCAGTTATTTACATATTTTAAAGAACTTTATAAATTGATCCAAAAGTTTTATATGGAAAAGTAAAGGTCACAAATAGCTGAAACAAATTTGAAAAAGCAGAATAGGGAAGGCAGCTCTATTAGATATCATCACATTCTTATTTAAAGTTGTCATTAAATAGTGTTATTGAGGGAATACATTAATCAGTAGATAAAATATTGAGGATTATATAAAAATCCAAGAAGATATGACAAATTTGTATATGATAATGCTATTGAAATTATCAGTAATTTGGAATTATTGGTATATTCAGTAAAAGGGAAGGTTTATATGAAATTATCAATAATTTGGAATTAATGGTATATTCAGTAAAAGGGAAGGTTTATATGAGAAAAATTAGCTTTCTATCATACACCATATACAAAAATAAGATCCAATAGATTGACAACCAGAATACTAAAAGCAAAATTCCAACACTATGATGAAAATAGAATATATTTATTACTTTAGAGTAACCAGATTTCCTTAATCATGGAAGAGTCAATTCTATTTTGATGTTTTGGCCTTGTAGGCACCCACGTGATATCACTTTTCACTGCATCACAGTTTATATTGCCCTAAATTGCATATGATATAAATTTTCAACAACAAAGGGATAAATCAATACAATGTGATTTTTTCTATGATTGATAGAATATAGTATTTAGAGGGAAGACACAAAATGTACATGGATTACAGTATATATTATTGAAAGAAAAGCCAAAATGCACAGTGAAACTGTAACATTTATGTAATTTAATAAGATGATGAGAAGAACAGTACCGTGTATTGATCATAGATCCATATATGACATTGGTTGCCTTTTGGAATGTGGGAAAGTTTTGCTGAGAGTCATAGTCACCTGTAATATTTCTTTAATGAAATAATGAAAGCAAATATGACAATGATGATAAATCTGGTTGTTAAAATTACATGAGTTTTTCAAAATCCTTTCTTGCCTTTACTTTCCTAATTTCTCCAAAATGAGAATCAAGTTGATGGGAGAAACCTAGGCCTATAGCAACAACTGAAAAATGTATACTTATTCTTGATCAGATAATAACATTTATAGAATAAATTCTCTTTAACATGCACAAAACAAGCCTGATAGGTATTATTTTTTTACTCTCTCTTCATAATGTTAATTGGGATAATTAGCAGTATGCAGCATTTGTTTTAGGCCGATTTTTAATTTTTTAATAATTTTTATCTTAAGCACAAGTCTTTCCTCTAGTTGAAAGCAGTAGGGGAAAAAATAATTATTTAATTGGTGGGATAACTGACAACTTGGATTGGTTTTCAAGTGAAAGAATGGAACTTTTCATATATGCTGTGAAATGTGGTTAACATTCCATCAGGTCAAGCCAAGGATAGTTACTAGCATCAGAGCAGGAGCAATTTCTTTTTCTTTTTTTTTGAGACAGAGCCTCAAGCTGTCCCCCTGGGTAGGGTGCCTGTGGCATCACAACTCACAGCAACCTCCAACTCCTGGGCTCAAGCAAGTCTCCTGCCTCTGTCTCCCAAGTAGCTGGGACCACAAGCACCCACCACAATGCCTGGCTATTTTTTTTTTTTTGGTTGCAGCTGTCATTGTTTGGTGGGCCCCGGCTTGATTTGAACCTGCCACCTTAGGTGTACGTGGCTGGCGCTTTAGCCACTTGAGCCACAGGCACGGAGCCAGCAGGAGCAATTTCAATATATCCTAACAGCTTTTTTGATTTCTGGATCCTTGGGGATGCAGATGCTCATGATTTTATGTTTGCCATGTAAGGACCCAGAGGATGTGAAAAGCTCACTTCCTCCTGTTCAACAAATGTTTTATAGTAACGTCTTTAAAATACTTGTGGTGATCAGTTTTTTTCCTGTGAATAGTACATTTTTATAGTTTGTCTGTTTTTTTTTTCTACTAGATCTTTAAAACATTTTTTAATGAGAAATAATTATAGATTTATATGAAGTGGAAGAAAAAATACCCCATAGAACTATCTAGTTTTATACCCTACACCTAGTTTTCCCTAGTGGTGACATCTTACATAACAACAGTAAAATATAAAATGCATTAATAAGTTTTGTAAGAAGAATTCAACTAAGGGTCATATTCTCAAGTATCCCTGATGTTGGAGGGAAGAATAAGAAAGAGACAGCTGTTTCACCATTTCTTTCCAGATTCTATCAAGCTTATGTTCTTGACTTAACTGGAAATAAATAAAGACAACTTCTTTTTGCCAAGAGCCCCCACAGATGTTTTTAATTTTCTTTGGTGATGTTAGATACTTTATCTCTATATAAAATCTGTTGGGAACCAGTCTGAAACTATGCCATGAGTTTCCCTCCCAGTGGCTGGTAGAGACAAGAGGATGAGGAAAAAATGAAAAGACAAAACACAAGAAAAAGTTTAATTAAAGCTGGTTCAGGAGTCTGTCTGCCTTCACAATGAGGACCAGCAGACAACCCCTTACTCCAGGCTAGGTCCATTTTTATTTCATACACCATTGTTTTTTTTTTGTTTTTTTTTTTTTTTGAGACAGAGCCTCAAGCTGTCCCCCTGGGCAGAGTGCCGTGGCATCACAGCTCACAGCAACCTCCAACTCCTGGGCTCAAGCGAGTCTCCTGCCTCTGCCTCCCAAGTAGCTGGGACTACAGGCGCCCGCCACAACGCCTGGCTATTTTTTTTGGTTGCAGCCGTCATTGTTGTTTGGCGGGTCCGGGCTGGGGATTCGAACCCGCCACCTTAGGTGTACGTGGCTGGTGCCCTAGCCCGTTGAGCTATAGGCGCCGAGCCCATACACCATTGTTTTAATCATCAATCTGAGGAAGGAAAGCTAACAATTACATCATGGTTCTTGCTGTGCTTGCATTTTCTAACTAAACTATTTCTTTATCTATGTTAATTAGACTGATTTACTTTTTACTGTTATTGCTCTAAATTATTTATGATCATAACACAAATAAACATTGGACTCCTTCACAGTCCAGGAGCAGCATGTCAAAGAAGACCCCACTTAGTCCATGCACACAAATCACTGGAGTGGCAATTAACACTCAAGAAGCCTTGTGCTCAGACTGACTGATGCTTCTGACCATACCAAATTGACAGAAGAAAGGAAATACTGCTCTCTTATCTTGCTCTCTTTAATGAGGTTTAAACATTCTCTATTCCCTAACTCCCCAAAAGGACTTACCCTCCCCAAAAGCCCCACCCAGGCAAGCCTTGCTTGCTCAGTGACCTTGGCAGTAGAGTGGTGCTGGGGAAGAAGTGAAGTTTCAGCAAGATAGCCTCTACAGTCTTAAAAAGGGGCTAGGCCTTCAGCAGTGCGTTTTGCACCAGGGTTTGGGTTTCTCTGATCTACTTTCTCCTGTCTCTGTTACCTTTTTCCCATCATCTGCAATCATTTTCTTAATTCAATTCCTAGCCTACTTACAACTAAGAATTGAATATTGGTTTTAGGCTTATGAAATCATTATTACTAGCAATGCAAGCACATCAAGATATGACTCTTCCCTTTAAGTACCCATATGTATATCCACAAAATCTATTCATGTAAGTGTCTAAATGCTATTTAAATACAGAAGTATTCTGCTTCAACACTGTGACTATTATGCAATGCAACGTTTTCTCGTGACACATTTTATTTAATTTTTTTCTGTGATTTATTTCAAGAAGTGGAGAAATTGGCTTGGCGCCTGTGGCTCAAGCGGCTATGGTGCCAGCCACATACACCTAAGGTGGTGGGTTTGAATCCAGCCCCAGCCCACCAAACAACAATGACGGATGCAACCAAAAAATAGCCCGGTGTTGTGTCGGGCGCCTGTGGTCCCAGCTACTTGGGAGGCTGAGGCAGGAGACTTGCTTGAGCCCAGGAGTTGGAGGTTGCTGTGGGCTGTGATGCCATAGCACTCTACCCAGGGGGACAGCTTGAGGCTCTGTCTCCAAAAAAAAAAAAAAAAAAAAAAAAATCTGCAACTATTTTGAACATTTCTGTGAAAGTTTTCAAACATACAAAAGGAGAGGATCGGCACCTGTAGCTCAGCAGTTAGGGCGCCGGCCACATACACCAAGGCTTGTGGGTTCAAACCCAGCCCAGGGCAGCTAAAACAACAATGACAAGTGCAACAACAACAACAAAATAGTCGAGTATTATGGCAGGTGCCTGTAGTCCCAGTTACTTGGGAGGCTGAGGCAAGAGAATGGCTTAAGCCCAAGGGTTTGAGGTTGTGGTGAACTGTGACGTCACAGCACTCTACCCAGCGTAACAGCTTGAGATTGTTTCAAAAAGAATATATATATATACACACACACAAAAGGAGAGACATGAACAAGCACATATCATCTGTGTTTAGCACACAGTACCATATTGATGTGTTTTTGGCTGAATTACTTTAAAGACATAAAATTTCAGCTCTAAATATTTCAGGTTACAACACTAAAAAATGACAAAGAATAATAAAATGGCACCACATCTAATAAAATTAACAATAGGTTCTTACCATCACCTAATATCCAGTCTATAATCACTTGTACCCAATTCTTGAACACTTAAATATAATTCATAGCTGTACAAAAATTCTATGATATGCACAAACCATAAATTACTTAGCTATGCAGTCACTATGGGACACTGATTTGGGCAACATTTTTCTTGTTTTTGAGACAGTGTCACTCTCACCCTGGGTAGAGTACTCTGGTGTCATAGCTCACAGCAACCTCGATCTCTTGGGCGGAAGCAATCCTCTTGCCTCAGCCTCCCAAGTATCTGGGGACTACAGTTGCTTGCCACAATGCCCAGGTAGTTTTTCTATTTTTAGTAGAGACAGGGTCTCACACTTGCTCAGGCTGGTCTCAAACTCCTGAGCTCAAGCAATTCACCCACCTCAGCCTTCCAAAGTGCTAGGATTACAGGTCTGAGCCACCACACCTGGCTTGGGCAACATTATGGCTTGTTAGTTCTGACATGACAGCCTTAGTATTCTAGGCCAAATGTTCTTATGACTTTTGGGGTTATACCCTCTTTAGGAATCTAAAGGACTTGATCTCTATTAAAATACACCCAAGCCCCAGCATAGAGACCCTACCTGCAACTTCTGATACTTCAAGAACCTCTGGGAACATCACAAGGGATTTCCCAGACTTTAGGTCAAGGAGCTCACCCACAGTATACCGCATCAATCCTCTGATGAAGAGAGAGCTGGTAAGGCTGACCCAGAGTTACACAGACATGGTCATTACCCAGATTACTTCAATGTTAAACTAGACCCTTCAGGAACAGCAATGAACCTTGCTCCTATCAATTCCTTGTAATGTTAAGTATTTCTCCCCATTTTACAGAAGATGGAAACAGAAGTTAAGATAATTTAGCCAAAGTCACATGGTTTGTAAGTGAAGGAGCCCAGAGTATAATTCAGGTTTCTCTAATTCTAAAAGCAGCCCTGTTTTCATAAGATAATGCAGCCTAGAGAACATACTCTGCCTGTCTTCTCTGTAGGTTAGATGGAGTCATATTTGTGAATTTTCATTACAAAACCAGGTCAATAACTCAGAAGACTGTCTCTGCACTTGGAACCTTCAAACTGAGACTCAAATTCCTGTCTTCTCTCCTAGAAGTTATTTTTCCAGAGATACAGAATCAGAGGAAGCGAGGAAGAAGCAGATTCACACCTGTAGCCATCAGAGACCTTGGAAAATGATGGCCTGGAGTGCCATTATCAAACTCTACAAATATAATAGGTAATGTTAAGCCTGTTTGTGGCCGCCTAAAGCCGAGGCACTGCAGGGGAGGGGAATACACAGATGAAGGCTCAGGCCTTCTTCCTTCCAGAGACCCTCCTATCTTTCTTCGGCAAAGTCAGCCAGTAATTGAGGCAAAGGAAGAAAATGCTCTTATGCACCAACACCCTGGAATCATTGAGTTACTAAAGATGACCATAGCGGCAAGCCTCTCAGGAGCACAACTAGGAAAACAGAGTCTCCCAAAGTTTCTCTTCCAGCGTCTGAGCCCAGTTATAAAGTAGTATAAAGTATAAACCTGCCACAATTAATGTGAACTATGGGAGCTCTGACTCTTTGGTTTGTTGGTCCCTCCGCACAGAGGTCACCAGACACATTGACACACTCACACTGGCACAGCAGCACATGGTCACACCATCTCACCAACCCGGTGACAGTGAGAACAACCACACAGTCCGCAACAATCTCGCCTTAGTCACATACACGGTAGGTCACGTATAGTCTCCCCACAAACAAACTATTACAGCCTCACACATGCGAACCTCATAGCAACACGAGACACACACATGCTCTCACCGACAGACTCACCCATAGACCCACCAAACCAGACCGGCGCTCTATGCGTCCGATCACTCACATGGAACCCAGACACAGACAGTCCGACAGCCGCTCCTTGATCGGCACAGGCCATCTATGGAGAATCCGGACGCCCTACCTGAGCCGGCGGAACCAGTAGCACCGCCTGGCGCTGCCGCCTTCCCCGGGAGAAAGAGGAAGCCGGGACGCCGCTGCCTCAGCTAAACCCACCTCCTGCAATGGCTTCTGGGAAATGTAGTTGTGAGGGGAGGGAAAGCCCAGCAGTGCTCGCGCGAAGGACTCTGCTCATTGTGGGGAGCGCGAGACTTGTGCGCGGAGTGAAGTAGACCACATGTTGGGTTTGTCCAGATACTTCCTGAGCCAAGGCCCCGCCGGCTCCAACCGTCCAGCTGATCCAACTGGGCTGTGGCCCCAAGCGCTGCTCCTGCCCGGCTAAGGGTAGGAACCGTGGGCACCGAAGTCAGAGGCAGAAACGAACAAGTTCCGTAGGGTGGAGAAGGGCGAGTTCTAAGGACTATACCCACCAGCAAGGCTTGAAGGTGCTGTTGTCAGGAAGCCCAGAGGTGGAAGGCCCCTAGAAGGGGAGCGTTCTGGTGACCTCTGTCCAGAGGAACGAACAAACCAAAAAGTCAGAACTTCCGCAGTTCTCATTAATTGTAGCAGGTCACTGCGTTATAACTGGGCTCATAACGCTGGAAGAGAAACTTCGGGAGGCTCGGTTTTCCTAGTGTTACTGTTTGCCTCAAACCAGCCACAGCAAGGGAAAGAAACTGGGAGGTGGAGGCAGGTGGATTGCCTGAGCTCAGGAATTAGATACCAGCCTGAGCAAGAGCAAGACCCTTGTCTCTACTAAAAATAGAAAAACAACCCGGGCGTTGTGGTGGGGGTCTATAGTCTCAGCTACCTGGGAGGCTGAGGCAAGAGGATTGCTTGAGCTCAAAGTGCCAGACACTCTCCCCAGGACACTGCTTTTTCTGGGAGAATCTATGAAGAATTACTGCTCAAATACCTTTAAGAAAGCTGACCAAGAAGGTGGCTCATCCTGTGGTCACTGAAGTACCCTCACCTTGTGACTTCAATGAACCTACTTTTCTCCACCATTCGATCTTTTATCTCCCCATGCTGAGCTTTGTAATAAAGTAGAAGAATCTTAGTAGGCTATAGAAAATTAATATGCTAAGAAGAAACTAGAAGTCTATGTGAAATCATGCTCTATAAAGGAATTGTGTTTCAATCAGTCTCTAAAAGGTACTCAATCATAATGGCAACAATTTTGCTCAAAATTCTGTGCAATCCTGGCTCAGTGCCTGTAGCTCAAGCAGCTAGGGTGCTAGCCATATACACCGTAAGTGGCGGGTTTGAATCCAGCCTAGGCTGCCAAACAACAATGACAACTACAACCAAAAAATGGTGGGGTGTTGTGGTGGGCTCCTGTAGTCCCAGCTACTTGGGAGGCTGAGGCAAGAGAATCACTTAAGTCCGAGAGTTTGAGGTTGCTGTGACGCCATGGCACTCTACCCAGGGTGACAGCTTGAGACTCTGTCTCAAAAAAAAAAAAAAAATTCTGTGCAATCCTACCATCAAAATATAATAACTACAGAACAGGAACAGGACTCTATGGAAAATAATAAACCATGTAAAAAATTGCATTGTTTTCTCAGGAAAAGCTTCTGAAATGATCTTAAGAAAGAAACCTTCCCTAAGAGGAAGAGAACAAATGTAATACTTTTCATGTAACTGAAGAAACTTCAGTTGCATTTCTTTTGGACTCATTTATACCAATTGATGCAATTTTAACTTACCAGTTTTCAATTTTTTTTTTTTTTTGAGACAGAGTCTTATTATGTCGCCCTTGGTAGAGTACTGTGTCATCACAGCTCACAGCAACCTCTAACTCTTGGGCTTCAGCAATTCTCTTGCCTCAGCCTCCCAACTAGCTGGGACTACAGGTGCCCTCAAATGGTCATGTTTTAACTTATTGAAACAATGTTTCACAAAACCTGAAACAAAGATTTATAAGAGATAATGTATGCTTCTGATTAAAGTGAGATTGAGCCATCTTTATCTTCTTGGGCAACATAAACTATAGGAAACAGAAAATACAAGCTGGGTGTGGTGGTTCAGGCTTGTAATCCTAGCTCTCTGGTGGGCTGAGGCTGATCGATCGCCTGAGCTCAGGACTTCAAGACCAACCTGAAGAAGACAGACTCCCCAGGAAAGCCTGCTCCTCCAAGCTTAACTGGCGCCAGACTGAGGTGGCGTTTCAGCCAAAGTCAGCACCTGGGCTGGCCTTGCACCCCTAAGGCAGCCTGTCTACTGCAGAAGAGTGAAGCTTTTCCCTACAGCCTTCGGAACCCTCTCTCAAGATACTTCAGGTTTCCCTGGGGGGGGGGGCGGCATGAGGAGCCCACTGGGTCCTCCATCTGTTCCTCCTGCTCCTGTTCGGGTTGCGTGGCTAGTGGCTACGGACCTCGCTAGGAGTGGTGGGCTGGGCCCACACCCCACTGTGGGACTCTAACCCTTAGCCCCAGTATCTCCATGAGTCAAGCTAAGTGGGTGCAAATGGTTGGAACTATGGTGATGTCCCTCGGTGGCAAATGCAGCCAGAACTCCGGTCCCTTAAGTTGTATGTGTGCAAGTTGCAAAGTCCATGTGTTAGTTGGGTATAATCTGGCCTCCTAAGATTCTGCCTAAGTAAGAAAGAAGTGGGAAATACTCTTGAAAAGAAAACTAGAACAATAAAAAAGCCAGAACTTATTTGTACATGGTTGTCAACTCAATTACCAGTATGGACCCTTTTCCTCCTGGTGGAGACAATGGACTGACAAATTCTCAATCTGAGTTCCAAAAAATGTTAATTAATGAGAGGTTATGATGCATGCATCATAAAACTAATTATCAGACTCTGAATGCTGAACACATAAGGTTTCAAGATGAGTACATAAAGTCACAAAAATGAACTTAAATGCCTGTTAAATGAAAAGTAAAGTCAGCAGGAAAAATTTCAGCTGCCGTTTGAAGAACTAAAAGAGGCATTACTACAGAAAACTAAAGACTTAGAAGAAATAAAGGCACAGGTATTAACTCCACAAAAGTTGGAAGTATTAAGATTGCAAATACAGCAAGAATTTAAAACTCCAATGAGAGAACATTTTTGCAGTCTGGATGAAGAAGTGGAAGAGTATAGAGCTGAATATAATAAGCTTCAGTATGAACAGACATTTCTCAAGTCGGAATCTGAACACCAGAAAAAGAATCTCCACGTATTTTAGAAGAAAAAATAAAGTATGAATCAGAGATTGTAAGACTGGAGAAAGATAAAGAAGAACTACAAAATCAGCTCCTTAGTGTTGATCTAACAAGAGACAGCAAATAAGTGAAGCAACTTGTTCAAAAAAAGTTCAATTGTGTCAGAAATTAAAAGGTTTAGAGGCTAAAGTAGCATAATTAAGGGCTGGAAAAGAGAATTCTGATGCTCAGGTAGAAAATATCCAAATAGGCTTGGCACCTATAGCTCAACCGGCTAAGGCGCCAGCCACGTACACCTAAAGTGGCGGGTTTGAATCCCCAGCCCGGGCCCGCCAAACAACAATGACGGCTGCAACCAAAAAATAGCCGGGTGTTGTGGTGGGCGCCTGTGGTCCCAGCTACTTGGGAGGCGGAGGCAGGAGACTCGCTAGAGCCCAGGAGTTGGAGGTTGCTGTGAGCTATAATGCCACGGCACTCTACCCAGGGGGACAGCTTGAGGCTCCGTCTCAAAAAAAAAAAAAAAAAAAAGATTCAAAGTGAATGGGGTGGATCACAGTCAGACAATGAAATTCTCAAATCAGCTGTTGAACCCCACAAAGTGCTCTTAGTAGAAAAGGATCACAAATTAATACATAAAGTATAAGCTGCCA
>CAUYQS010054571.1:0-25577 GCA_963574585.1 Otolemur crassicaudatus
TGGCGGGCGCCTGTGGTCCCAGCTACTTGGGAGGCGGAGGCAGGAGACTTGCTTGAGCCCAGGAGTTGGAGGTTGCTGTGAGCTGTAATGCCACGGGACTCTACCCAGGGGGACAGCTTGAGGCTCTGTCTCAAAAAAAAAAAAAAAAAAAAAAAATAAAGTAAAGTAAAGATGCAATAAGGCTTCTGTAGCAAGTATTTCCACAGACCACTGATATGTAAATATGAAAAGGTAGACTGGATCAGAATTCAACCTCTTAAAAAATCTGTTTGTCAAGCATACTTACTGGGATATTCAGATTAATCTTGCTTACACAAGTGCTATCCTCTATCCACCAAATACAAACTTCCCCTAATTGTGTAAGTGTCTGTAAAAGAAAGAAAAGCAAAACTTTAATGGAAAATAAAACTCTTCTGAAGCATGTTTTATCTTCTTCCCTAGTATGTCAATCTGATGATTTAGTATAAAATTTTGTTTTACTTATGTAGATCACAAATAATTATTTTGCAAGTTCAACATCAGTTTTTCTTTTCTGAACAAATATTAACTATTATCTTTGATGCAATTTAAGTATATAGTAATTAATTACAATTACAAAAGTGATTTAGTATAAAATTTTATGTAAGATATTTAAGATAAAATTTACTTGAAAATTCAAAAACTTTTTATTTTTTTTTTAGAGACACTTTGTTGCCCTTGGTAGGGTGCCGTGGCATCACAGTTCACAGCAACCTCCAGCTCTTGGGCTTAGGCGATTCTCTTGCCTCAGCCCCTCAAGCAGCTGGGACCACAGGTGCCCACCGCAACACCCGGCTATTTTTTCTTACCGTTTGGTCAGGGCTGGGTTTGAACCTGCCACCTTTGGTATACGGGGCTGGCGCCCTACTCACTAAGCCACAGGCGCCACCCTCAAAGACTATTTTTAAAGCAGCTTTAGGATTATAGAAAAACTGAGCAGAAAGTACAAAGAATTCCTCTTCTTCCTCTTCCCCTCTACACATCATTAACACCTTGCATAATGTAGTGCATTCATTACAATCGATGAGCGGATATTGATATACTATTATTGACTTCTCAGACTGAATTCACGTATTGTGCACAGCAACTATTTCATTTTTACTCTCAGGTGCTGCTGCTCCATTACTCTGAAAGTAGATAAATGCTAATGGTTTACTGAGGGTTGACAGCTCATTAGCGATGAACATGTTTAAAGGCTTGACTTACAGAGCTTGGGTGGTGAAAAGATGGTTCCTAAGATCTCAACGGGTTGACTGTTTTCAGAAGACAATATGATGAAGTCACAATATGATGACATCATTCTGTGATGATGGAAGTGACTGGCATCTCTACAGCAGTCTCCAAGGATAGACTGAGCCTCCTATTTGCATGGCTTTGCACACAAACTGCTGAAGTTACCCGATTACATTTGAATAGGGTCTACATGTATGAATTCTTAAATTCATATATCTCTAAATTCTTGTCATATATCTTTAAATCTACTGTGACACAGACACAATAGATTATGCCTTACCACAAAGTGTTCAGTTCCAGGAGAGACAAGGTCCATTGCCTGAAACTTCCCATCACAAGCATCTAGGATTTGATCTAATGTTGGCTCCTCACCAAAGGTATAGATGTAAACAGATCCCTGATAAGTATACAAAAGAAAAAACATATTGTAATTGTTGTTTATACAGTTCAACAAATATTTATGAAATGCCTACATAAGCAAGGCATCATGTGGGAATAGGTGAGGGATATTGTAGATCAACTCATTAACAACCTGACCTTGAGGAGCTGAAAATCTAGATGCTTGATTTGTTTGTTTGTTGATTGATTGATTCATTCATTCATTTAAAATAACCATAAATAAGATTTTCTTCCTCAATTATAGGCATTTGTATTTTAAAATACAAAACATAACACAACACTTCTTCCTGATTTTAAAAATGACCATTTTTATAGAAAATTTGGACAATGTGGAAAACCAGAAAAGTTATAAATATGAAGTAAATCCTACCACATGCTAAGTGGAGGGGCACTAATTAACATTTAAATAAGCCATTAATAGATCTGACATGATTTAATAGAAAAAATTGTGTAAAAAAAGTAAAAAATTTAAAAAATAAAATTTAGATAAGCCTGTGTAAAAATTGTTGAGGTGTGGGTGAAGCTGTCACTTTATGATTTGTTTATCATTCTTAGCCACCAAATTCACCTCAAACAAAAAAATCTACCCTACAACTTACATATCTCTGCCAAGTAGCTGTAATAAAATATGGCCATTTAATGAGCAATAAGTAGTCTGCTTTCAAGTCATCATAAGTTCAAGTTTACTAGAATTAAACATAAATATTTTTATTTATCTAGAAAATACAACTTTATATAGAGTTTGAAATTTGGAAAATATTTGCTAACTTTACCTTTTATTTATTTTTTAAATTAAATAGTAATAACCATGAGAAGAAGAAAAAAGTAAAGCAAGGAAGGGAAATGTCACATGGCAAAGTTAACAGGGTGCAAGTTTAAGCTGAATGTCTAAGAAAGGCTGCAGTGAGAAGGTAACTTTAGAGAAAAGACTTGAAGGAAATGAAGAAAGGATCCAGGTTATTTCTGTGGGAAGAGCATTCCAGACAGAGGGAATATAGCCAGTGCAAAGACTCTGGGGGAGGAGCATGCTTGGCATGTTGAAGAAAACAGCATGATGGCCAGTATGGGTGGGGCAGAATAAACAAGAGTCAAAAGAAGTGAGGGACAAGGCATGGGGTTGGAGGTGGAGTTCATGTCATGAAGGGCCATTTAAACCAGTCTGGATTTTGGCTTTTACTCAGAATGACATAGGACATCATTGGCAGGTTCTGAGTTGTAGAGAAAAATGCTCTGCTCACTTTGGCTGATATGTTGAAAATACACTGTATATTCTATCGTGTACTGAGAGAAGTATATCAAAATGCCCCAGTAATATCATGGCTTTGTTTTCCCTTGTTATTTTGCCTTGTTTTCTTTTACATATTTGAGGCTATGTTATTAGGTACTTGCACATTTTTTTTTTTTGAGACAAGAGTCTCACTATGTTGCTCTCAGTAGAGTGCTGTAGCGTCACAGCTCACAGCAACCTCAAACTCTTGGGCTTAAGCAATTCTCTTGCCTTAGTCTCCCAAGTAGCTAGGACTATAGGCTCCCACCACAACGCCCAGCTATTTTTTTGTTGTAGTTGTCATTGTTGTTTGGCAGGCCCAAGCCGGGTTCAAACCCGCCAGCCATGGTGTATATAGCTGGTACCCTCACCATTGAGCTACAGGCACCAACCTGATACATACATACTTTAAATGTTTAAATATTCCTGGTGAATTTAAATTTTTTTATTATTCTGAAATCAGCCCATTTATCTTTAGTAATAATTTTGACCTTAATATTTTACCTGATATTCATACAGCTCCACTGGCTTTCTTTTGGTTGTTTGCATGATAATTGTTTTTTTTCCATCTTTTTACTTAAAATCTTACTATACTTTTGTGTTCTAGATGTAGAACATCTACATGAAGCACATACTTGAGTTTGTTTTTTATTTTTAATTCATAAAATAAATGACAATATTTGATTATTAAATAGATTATTTATTATCTTTTACTTTTTGTAATTACTAATATATTTGAGTTTAAACATAATAGTTAACTTACATTTTCTATTTATCTCACTTGTTTTGCATTTATTTCTTGTTCTTTTCTTACCTTTTTTTTTTTACCATTTCACTTTCTCCCCTCTATAATTTGGAAATTACATCTACTATTGCCATTCTTTTAGTGGTTACGTTAAAAATCACAACATGCACACCTAGTTTATCAACACCAAAAGTTACTTAAACTTTTACCCTCCTACTGGGTAGTACAAGAACCTTGGAACACTATAGTCTACATATAACTTTTCCTCCCAGCTTACGTTGTTGTTATATGGGATTTTAATTCAGTGGTATTTTTAAACCTAATTTTATATTATTTTTGCTATTTTATACAGTTAGTGTTCCTTTATGATTCTTCACACATTACTGCAGCTCTTTATTCTTCTTCCATCACAGACCGTTCACCTGGGATCATTTTCCTTCTGCTTGAAGTGACTTCTTTATAATTTTCTCTAGTGACAGCTTCTCACAAACTCTCAGATTTCAAGTGTCTAAAGGGTTCTATACTGAAAATTTATTTCTATTGGGTATAGAATTCCAGTTGGTCATTATTTTCTTTCACTGCATCAGAGGTCAGTAAACTTTTTCTATAAATGTCCTCAGCCTTTTAAGCCTTTTTAAGTCATGTGGCTTCTGTCACAATTACTTACTGTTCACTATAGTGGGAAAGAAGCCGTAGGCAATGCATAAATAAATGGATATGGCTGTGTTCCAATAAAACCTTATTTAGAAAACAATTCTGGTTTTTGGCCCATGGAGTCATAGTTTGCTGACCTGTGAACTACAAGATATCATCCTACTTTTTCTTACTTATATTATTGCCACAGACAAGTCAAATGTTAATCTAATTGACAATCCTTTGAAGTAATTTGTTGTCTTTTCTCTGACTGCTTTTTAAATTTTCTCTTTGCTTTTGGTTTTTGACAATTTCACTTTGGTGAGTTTAAGATAGATACCATGTTATGTATTCTGTTTGGAATTTACTAGCCCTCTTGAATCTGTAAATTCATGTCTTTAATCATATCTGGAAAGTTCCTAGCCAAAATTTCCTAACATATTGCCTCTATCCCACTCTCTCTGGATGCCAATCAAACATATTTTAGATCTTTTCATAGTATTATTCATGTCTCTTTACCTTCCATTTTGTATTTTCTACTTTCCTGCTTTTCTAGGGTACAAATGGAATAACTACTGATCTGTCTTTCAGTTCATTGATTCTCTCTTGAGCTGTGTCTAATCTTTTATCAGACAAGTTCATTTAAATTTTACTTTGTTAGTGTATTTTTTTCTTTTTTACAAGTTCTATTTGGGTTTTTCTCTCTTCTATCTTGATACTTTAAACATAGTTTCCTGTTCTCCATAGATATTTTAAGTTTTTCATTTATTTATTAAACCACAGCACAACTCTTTTTACCTTTTGTTAATTACCAGAAACTGAAGTCTTTCTGTAGTGAAATTTAAGTGTCCTTTTAGGCAGAAAACCATTGAATTTTGCTTGTACTCCATCTAAAATTGTTGCCTGAAATATAAATGTCTGCTGATTCTAACCTTTCAGGGTTATTCCATTAATTAGTAACAGTATAATCGAACATTTGTTTTTACTTTGCTTCCTCTTTCTTTTTCTCTTACAGAATCCATATTTTCCTTAGCAAATCACCTATGCCCAAAACCTCAGTCCACAATTGAGTAGGTTGATACTACCCAGCAACCAAGGGTAGTCATATGACTTAGGCTTGGCCAATCAGAGCTTAAAATTCTCCTGGCCACAGTGATTGCATCTGGGAAGACAGGTGATCCAAGTTAGTTCAATGGGTCTAGCTGGATTCCAAGATGTTTTTTCCAGCTGGTATCTTTCCATCAGAGTAACCAAAAGAATAGAAATATAAGCTGGAGGGCAGCACGTGTGGCTACATGCCAGAAGTGGTGGGTTCAAACCCAGCCCCAGCCACACACGCACAAAAGAGAGAGAGAGAGAAAAGAGATATAAGCTGGAGCTACAGGAGGCTCTCTTAACACCACAAAGTATTAAGTCTTCAAGGAAAGGGAAGACCGCAAAGAGAAAATAGACCCAAGAGGAAGACAAAGCTCAGTGGCAACATGGGAGCTCCTAGATTTGGATCATCTTCTTCCCCTTTCATTACATGATAAACAAACAACTCTTTGTTACTTAGGCCTTTTAAATTAGGTATTTTTTTTATTTGTAACCTAAAGAGTCTTGACCAGTACAGTGTCATGCAGCTCATGCAGCTTTTCATTCCTGTCATGGAATAATGACAATGATACAATCTGAAAATTGCATATCAAGAAATTTCCATCCAGCATACCTTGTCTGTTTGAATCAGCAACATTTTGTAATTGGGAGAAAACACCAAATACTGAACCGACCCTTCAATCTCAAGAAAATCCTGTATTTTGTAACTTGACTCTTTAATGATAAAAGAATATATAAAGCCATCCTAGAGAAAAAAAGAATGAAGAGATAAATGCAGAAAATCAGTCTCAGTCAATGCATAGGATATTTTCCTCATCAAATAAGCTAAAGTTTATCAGTTATGATCTATTGTTTCTTTGGAGTCATCATCCAAGTATAAACATTCTATGTTTACATTATTTATAATGCACTGTCCTCTCATATTTATTTAGGTAACTTTTTTTTTATTAGATTATAGCTGTGTACATTGATACTGTCATGGGGTACAGTGTGCTATTTTTATATACAATTTGAAATATTTTCATCAAACTGGTTAACACAGCCTTCATGTCATTTTCTTAGTTATTGTGTTAAGACATTTATATTCTTCATTTAGAAAGATTCACATGTACCCCTAAAAGATGAACCATAGATGCAATCCCACCAATCACCCTCCCTCCACCTATCCTCCCCCCTTATTTAGGTAACTTTTAAACATGTTCCCTGGTCAAGCTTCAATTTTACCTCTTTAGTCACACATTTTTCAATTACCTAAAATTTTACTGATTTCTTTCTTTGAGCTTCTCTAGCATCTCTCCTTTTACCACCTTCTTCACTATCTAGGAGGTGGGGCAAATGGGGTAGAGTTTGTGTGGCTTATGCATAGCAGGCTCCTTTCTTCCTAATATATGCTCTTTGATCATTGTTATATGCATTTCTTATTTCCCTAAATGACCCAGGGGTGGGGAATGTGTCTTTTATTCCATTTGCATCCTCTTTTCCAACAGGTATCCTATAAAAATGGGTTGGTTGTGAATAGGATTAGGCTAATATAACAACTCTCTAGAGGAATTTCAGTTATTTTTACAACAGTGAAGAAGTCTGGAGTGAATCTATCCATCACTTTCTAGTTTAGACCCTTTCATAACTAAGAAGAGGTATTTGTGAGATGGCTGGGTTAAGATGCTTGGGATCTGGAGGGGAAAACATGCAAGGTGCTTTTTCTCCAAGTTAGTCATAATTCTCCACCCCTCATCAGAGCAAATCCCACAATCATTTCTTTAAAGTAGGTGAAAACAAACATCAAGGGTGGTCTTAAAGAGAAAAGAGTCTTGAAAGGCCGCAAATGCAGACTAAGTGTAGGAGGGAGGAGGAGATCATCCCCTGCAAGGTTGAGGGAGGGAATTATAAGCTGAGTAATGGCGCTCCAGGTGGCTTCTCAGGGATGCAATTGCATCTCTCACTCTGAATCACTGCCTAGCTATCCTCAGGGTCCTGGAGGTGTGATCTGTGGCAATGGAACAGACAAAGCTATGATTACACCTAAAATTTTAGTATAGGCCTGTTCCAAGCTTCAGCATTGGTTATGTTGATTACAACATTATTGGAAAACATAGGTTGACCCCTTTTCATCTATACAGAATAGAGGTGTGTGTTCTAATAAATGAAAGCAAAGACTTTGGAGTTTGACACACCTGGGCTTGAGCTCTAACTCCTCCACTTGCTGGTGACCTCTCTAAGACCTGGTTCCTTTGTCTGTATTAGAAGAGTGTCAATTGTTTCTATTTGATAAGGTTGTTGTACAGAGTGATAAGATAATACAAATAAAGCACTTAGTTTGGTGCCTGGCACAAAATAAGCACCAAGTAAATGGAGGCTATTAATATGAATTCTAATATCAACATTAGCAATATGATATGTGTAAGCTAAATGGGTGTACACAAGAGTTATGCTTAGACAAAAGTTTCTAAAGTCATGAATGACAACCTAATGCAGTAGATGCAGAAATGGGCATGGGATTGGATTAAAGATATTAAATACTTTTTCACTGGGAGCAATGGATTTTTAAATTCTATTTTTGTTCACCTGCAAGAAGATAGATATATTGTAGTTCATTATACTTTGTCCTTCCTTTTGTATATATTTGAAATCTTCAAAATAAAAAATTTTATAATAGCATTCAAAGGACAAACAATTTTAATTAATAATTCAATAGCCCTGCCTTCCTGAAATATGGCTCAAAATACTACATGGCAGCAAATGAAAATTGTGTATTTTCTTGAAAGCAATTAATTTTGAAAAAAAAAATTTCATTACAATTCCAGAAGCAAACACGCCCTCCTTTTGATACACCAAGGTGATTGGAGTGATAAGATTTCTTTCGTCTGTAGGAAGAGAAAAACAAGGTAAAGCAGGTGACATAATTAAAATTACAATGAACAATATAATAAAAGTTGCTTTGTAATGATCATTAATATAAATCATACAAGTTGCAAGTTCTGTATCATTGGGTCTATATAACTGACATTATAAAATTATATAACAAATTTATTTTTTAGGAAAGTTTTGTCAGAGGTTTTAAGAGGCCAGCCAAAAAAACAAACTAAAATTATATTGTTAGGGAACTGTATACTTAAGATTTGTGCATTTTGTTGTATGTAAATATATACGTCAATATATATAATATATATAAATATATGTCAATAAATATATACGTCAATAAATAAATGCAGTGGACAAAAAGTGAAAAGAGAAAATTTTCTATAAAAACATTTTTTGTTAATTAAATATAATCCTTGGGGGAAAATATGAAAAAGGCATATTACTATTTTATTTAGACAAACAATAAGAACTACAAAATCAAAGGCTCAGGTCGCATCATCTAATTATTTGTTTGCTGCATACTATGTACCTGGCATTTTACTAAATGCTAAGATGCACACTTGCATTTCCCACAAAGACTGTTCACCTCCCAGCAGTCCCCTCTCCTCCAGTCCAAATACCACTGGAGTCCGAGTTTGTACAACTCCCGGCATGGTCCAGGTGCTTGCTGTTTAATGCCACCCACTTCTAGGATCTTCCTTTCCTGAACTGTGGCTAAATTAATCTGCCCAAGTGAAATTCTAGTCAGGGTATGTCCCCACTTAGGAGTTTTTGATGTTTGCCCATTGTCAGCTGAATCAAGTATAAACACCTTAGCTGTGTATGAAAAGCCAGAGGATGCCCTTCATCCTCCACTACTCTTTTGTAACACTTGAGGCTTCAGACAAGTAAAATTCCACCTGCCCACACCTCTGCCTAGGCACCCATCCCTCAAGGGCCAGTTCATATGAAATCTTCAAAATGACTTGTACTGTTCCCAATCTCTGAATCCCCATAGCACATTGAGAAGGTTTTTTTTTTTTTTTTAATGAAATCATTTTTATCTACCTGGGGTGTAATTTGCCTACTTGCTTTATTCTCCTTAATAAAATCTAAGTCCCTTAAGGATGGAAAATATGAGGCTATTTGTTTATCATCTATGTAACCTCTAAGGCACTTTGTTTAATGTCTTTCACATTGTAGAGGTTTGATAAATATGTATTTGAAAGCATTTCTAACATATCATGAAAATCGTAAGAAATAATATGTAGGAAGGAAATAGTGAACTATATGAGACTACATACGATTAAGTTATAAATTGTGTAAGATATATTAGAGGTGTGATAGGAGTTTAGAAGTGAGAAACATTTTATAATTCATTTTACAAACACAAATAGGTGATAGTTTATTTTGTAGAGATATTTGGGATTATACTTTAGAGTCAAAGAATGCATAAGACATATTCCTGGCTTCAAAGACAGACATGTACCTGGGCCATTGTTTAGCACAGGATGTGGCTCTAACAAAGGAGTGAGTCCCACAGAATCTCAGACAAGGCCAGAAAGAGGCCGACTTTCTAGTGAGCCAGATTAGAGGAATCAAAGATGTCTCCAAGAAGGGGAAAAATGGGAAAAATGAACAAAATCAACACCTACAGCTACACTTCTGGGAATATGAGGCAGAGTGGTTTCTCACCCAGGGGTGGTGTCTCTTCGGCTTTATTGAGCACAGTCACCTTCAAGGTCTCTCCATCAATCATTAAAAGAAGACCCTCTTCACAGCCAACATACAGATCACTCGTTGGAGTCCAGCAATGCATAGTGGGGTGAAGGAAAGGATACGTGTCATCTTTTGGCTTCGGGGAAAGAATAAAAACCTTGTGTTAAGAAAATAGTCATGGTGAAGAGCCAGAGAGATACCCAGTGGAACTGCCAAAAAGAAATCAATGCGTGTGGGCCTACGTAAATTCACTGCTCTCGCTATTGGCCAGGAGCTAAGTGAACTACTCTTTCCTCCCTTTTCCTCCCTGTTTCTCCCTATATACTTTAATTCACTAAGAAAAAATAAGGTGTTTGTGTCAACACATTCAATCCTGTTGTCACAGATTCTCAGGAAAGTTATGAGTAATAACTTCTGAACTGTTTCTTTGTGGATTTTTTTTGGGGAGGGTGTCTTGAAACTAAGAAGGTCATTGTCTAGCTAAAATCATCCTTTTGGCTCAGCGCCCGTAGCACAGTGGTTACAGTGCCAGCCACATACACTGAGGATGGCAGGTTCAAACCTGGCCTGGGGCAGCTAAACAACTGCAACAAAAACATAGCCAGGTCCTATGGTGGCGGGTACCGGTAGTCCCAGCTACTTGGGAGGCTGAGGCAAGAGAATCCCAGAGTTGGAGGTTACTATGAGCTGTGACGCCATGGCACTCTACCAACGGCAACATAGTGAGACTCTATCTCAAAAACAAACAAACAAAAAACCCCATCCTTTCGGAGGAAGACTTTCATCAGCCTGTGTGTCTCCCGCTTCTGCAGGGGCACAGTGTGATTTTCCTTGGTGGCTACAGAGAAGTTGGCGTGGATCCTCCGGCCATTAGTGAGCCGTTCATGGGGAATGAGAAGAGGGCCCTTCACCTGATTCTAGTAGCTGCTGTCATTTGGTTCATGAAACATTCTGTGTGACTTTGATTCCATGGAAAGAGAAATGCACAAAATGGACCTAGAAGAAAAAGATATATCTAGGAAAGCTGACTTTGGGGACTAAAAACAATACAGACCAAGGGTCTAAGGTAATTTTTTTCCCAGAAAGGACCAGATAATTAATATTTTAGGTTTTACAGATCACATAGGTCCGTGTTACATAGCCTTTTCTTCCCTTTGCAATCCATAAAAAATGTAAAGCCCATTCTTAACCTTGGGCCATCACAAGCAGGCCACAGAGTATTGATCTCTGCCTTAGAAGATAAACTTTAGTGTTGTGCCACCTGCAACTGTAAAGGCTCAGGTATCCTGCAGGGAGAGGCTGCTCCCCCTTTCCCTGTAAGCTGGGGACCACCTGCTCTCCTTCAGGGTGGAGGTGGCTGCAGGAACTATTTAAGGCATGTGCTTCCCACAGCACTGATTAAGATTCTGAATTCAGGATACCAGAATACGGCACTCCCTCCTTTATATTTGAACTAGTCAAATGTACTAGCTTATTTTTTCTTTATTTATTGAAAATATAATGTTTAGCGCTATCTGAGCATTCTATTATGCTACACTATTACTTAGAATTGTATTTGCCACATAGAATGTATCCTTATGCACAGAGACACAGGAGGCATTTTAAAATAAACTATTAGCCAAATTCACAAAACTCTGAAATTCCTTATGAGATCCATGTTTATTTCATATTTTCGCACAGGTATTCATTCACTTTACAAACATTTGTTGGGCACTTACTATACTTCAGGCACTGTTCTGAGCACAGGGATGTAGCAGTGAACAAAACAGACCAAAACCAAACAAACAGACAAACAAACGAAAATAATCCCTGCCTGCATGCAGTTTATATCCTGGTGAGGGGAAACAAAGAGTGAAAATAAATTAGGAAGTTAAATACATAGAATGTGTATGTGGTGTAACAATATTTATTACATATTGGGCATATTGTGTCATATATATATTTGTATGATGAGTACATATATCAAAAAGTGCTGTGAGAAAAAAATAAAGCAGGCTGAGTTGGAATAGGTTTCACAGTGGGGGAAGATTATGAATCTGTATTTTTCTATCCAAAAATCCCTGATGTATGTAAACCATCCTTCTAATAAATACTCAGTTGCTTGAATAATATGTTATATAGTACTTTTAATTTACACAACATTTGTAGATTCAAAGTAGTGGTAAATGTGGCACTGCCCAATAACTATTTCTATTAGATTCTCAACTGATACAAATTTGTGGCATGATTGATATTTCATTAGTTGCTTATATAACCAAGGATTGCACCAGATCCTAAGGGATCCCTCTTCTCACCAGGCAATCACAAACATCAGAATCAGAAAACATGGTAGGTCAGAGTAGATAGGTGTGTAACTAGCACAGGAGTGGCAGTGAGAAAGCAATGAGTTCTTCTTGCTGGGGCGAGGGGACTGGAGAGAGAGAAATGTCATTGGACCTTGAAATGTGAGTAAGGCAGCCATCACACAGAGCATTCACCATAACAATTTTTTTTAAAGGACAGATTGACTTTTTGTATTATTGGGCTATTTCATTCCCTCATAATCTTGGATAGTTAGAAAATAAATACTCGAGAATGGAGAAGCAAGAATCCAACATACTCAATTCTCACGTGAAGGCAGTAGATGAGCTAATACAAGGGGTTGGTAGGGGAATGAGGGAGAGGGGTGAGAGAGGAGGATAGTGGGTCACAGTGTATGGCACACCTCTTGGGGGCGGGACACAATTATAAGAGGGACTTTAACAAATACAATCAGTATAACCTAATTCTTTGTGCCCTCAATGAATCCCAAACAATAAAAATATGAGGGGGGAAGAAAATAAATACTTGAATCATAATCTGATTACCCAGTGGACAAAGAAAAAGGCAAAATTAACCAAGTGGATTAAACTGCTGCTGGTTAATGACATTTCTATTGTATCTGACTGAGATTTGTCTCATAAAGAAAAGAGTTATTCACTGAATTGCTATTATTTAAAAGTTTAATTGTCTTGCTGACATTTAACCTTAGACTATAAATCCCCAAAATATAGACTCTTATCTGGTATGACAATAGGGTCAAAAGCTTAAAACAAAAGCAATAACACCAAACATCTTATTCTCAATACCGTTGAATCTGTGTGTATGAAACAGAATGTAAGGATTAAAACCTGGACCTTTCTGGCCTTTGTATGTTAAACTAGCATTGTATGTGGCTTTTCTTTCTTTAAGATGAACCTGGACTTGACTTCCTATTACTTTCTTTCACCAATAAACATGTCTAGTGTCATTTAAATGTGACTGTGATATTATATGAGTTATGTGAGCAGAAACAACAATTTTTGATTCTGAAAGTTCTGAGAATTTTAATAGGAAAGATGTCAGTAGAGTCTAAAAATATTTGTCAATAATATCATCTCCTTTTTTCAGACCCCTGGAATCAACTAACAAACACTTTGATGTGGAGATCAAACATGACAAATTGGAGTTTAAATTAATACTGCTTTAGAAAAATGTAAAAATCCAAACATGTTTCAAAATATCTGAGTTTATAAAAGAGATTCCTATTTAGCAATTTCTGTTTAAAAGAATAAAAAGGGGGGCAGCACCTGTGGCTCAAAGGAGTAGGGTGCTGGTTCCATATGCCAGAGGTGGTGGGTTCAAACCAAGCCTCAGCCAAAAACTGCAAAAATAAAATAAAATAAAATAAAATAAAAAGGGTAGATGGAAAAAGGAAACTTCTAGTCTTGTTACAAGCAAGATAATGGGACTATTTAATGTTTGCAATTTTGTAAAAGTCCCCAACTTGCCAAGTTTTAAGATCCTTAATATAGACCAAGTCATTACTGATTTATTTGCCTTTGATACTCAGGTCAAAAGAAATAACATTCAAAGGAAGGAACGAGATCAAGACATCTGAAATCTATTTTCATTATGTTTTCAGTCACTGTACAGACATTAATGTTTTAGCCATCTTCCTCACATTATTTATGTATAAATTGAAAGAGTAAACCACAGGAAAAATCAACTTCTAACTTACATACAAAGTATATGGTTTTATTAACATTTCCTCGTGAATTATTTATTTATTTACTGACATAGTCCCACTCTGTCATCCAGGCTAGAGTGCTGTGGCATCATTATAGGTCACAGCAGCCTCAAACTCTTTGGGCTCAAGGGATCCTCTTGCTTCAGCCTTGGAGTAGTTGGGACTACAAGTGCCAGCCACAATGCCCAGCTATTTTTAGAGACAAGGTCTCACTCTTGTTCAGGCTGCTCTCCAACTCCTTAACCTCCCAGAGTATTAGGATTACAGGCATAAGCCACCATGCTCTGCCTCTCAAGTTGAAAATCTCCATGGCTGATCTCTTTTCTTTTTTTTACTTTGCTGCCCCGCTGTGGCTGAGTGTGGTTATACTATATCCAGGGCAAAGACCTGTGCTGTAACAGGAATTAAAGCCATCCCTCAGCGTGTATAGGGACCTCCACGGATACCAAATCCTGCACATGGTCAAGTTCCCGATTAAAAACAGCATAGTATTTACACAGTTTAAATCATCTCTAGATTACTTATAATGCCTAATGTAGATGCTATGTAAATAGTTGTTATACAGTATTGTTTAGGGCATAATGACAAGAAATAAGTCTGTACATATTCATTCATTTTTTTCCAAATATTTTTGATCCACCATTGATTGAATCCATGGCTGTGGAAGCCTTGGATACGGAGCATTGACTGTAATCTCTTTCCATGATTAAAAAAATTGAATCAAGGACATGCAACTTTTTCTCTTGCTTGCCACAGAGGTTTTTATCATAAATTTTCACATTGAATTATCTTTAACATTTATAGCTTAATTCTTTATAGTGGTCAAAAACGTTCAGGAACCTCTTCCACTTCTACCCTCTGGCTTGGTTTAACAGAAGCATGGGCATAGCACAGGTTCAGGAGGGAGGGAATCTCCTAACCTCAAGGCCACGCTTGTGCTGCTCTCTGTTCCTGGCCTCCCTCCTGAGCCTACCTGCACCTCCCTGCCCCTTGCTCTTGCTCCGAACTACTGGACTTTCCTCAGTTCCTCACACAGACCAGTTCTCTTCTTCCTCTAGCAGGATGTCAAACCTTTTTTCTCTGCTGCTCATTGGAAGAATAAGAGTTGCCTTGGGACATACATTAAATCCACAAACATAAGGACAGCTGATGAGCAAAAGAAAAGGTCCGTGCATACTCTTTGGGATATGGAACATCACAGATGAGCAAAAAGATCCTCAAATAATCTGCTTGTAGCCCTCACCCCAGGTGGATGCCCTTGAGACCTCTGCCCATGCAGTTTCTTCCATCTAAAATACCTCCCTGACCTCCAACTCTCAGCTCAGTGTCATCTCCCCAGGGGCCTTCCTTGACCTTCCTTGACTAATCTGTTCTTTGCTGCCTCCAACTCCATATATTTTGTTATAATAATGATCACATATTGCAGTGTTTTAATGTATCTCTTCACTTGTTGTTCTTCTGTCTCCCTGAGGTGGCACCCCTGGTTGGTTGTCCTGTGACTCTTTAAAGCAGCACCTGCTACACAGGAGCTTGATAATAAACATCGGGTGGATGAAGGAATGGAGAATGCATGACAGTGGACAAAATCCCCCTTTGAAACTTCTTCCTCTGTTTTCTACAGCCTGTGCTTCTCTCTGGCATCGCTCCTCCTTCTGGGACAGTGCCTTGCAGACTGACTCCTCTTTCTCCTCCCGACTTCAGGCAGTCAGCTTGCCCCTGCTCTTCCCCCTCTTATGTGCCCTTTCTCCCTTGGTCATGACACCCCCAGGGCTCCCACCATCCTGTCTATGAGAGGATGTCTCTGTCTGACCCTATCTCTTCCTCCCTAACACAAGGTCTACTTTGCCAACTTCTACCCAGCACCCCCAGCTTGATGTCTTTCCTATACTCCAAATCCAGTATGTCCAGATGGAAATCACATCTGGGCTCCATGTTTCTGTTAGCAGTGCCATCATCATCCCAGTCATCCTAACCTAAAACTCCAGGGGCTGCATTTCTCCCAGGCTCCCTGGTGAATCCATATTGAAACCTAAGATGATCCCCTTTATCCTGCATGGCAGGATGACATCTCACTTCCTAACCTCAGTCTGTTAGAAAAACAGGGAGTTGGGTGGCACCTGTGGCTCAAAGGAGTAGGGTCCTGGCACCATATACTGGAGGTGGTGGGTTCAAACCTGGCCCCAGCCAAAAAACTGCAAAAAAACCCCAGGTAATTACCCTGAAGTTTTCTGCCTCTTCACCGACTAGTCCAGCAATGGCTGACACTGGCAGCACAGGTCCATAGATGGGATCTTTGGGCAATGACTGGGGGAAAGTTTCATCTGTTTCACTCAAAAATGACCCATCTTCTAGAGGTAATTTTACCGTCCTGTAGAAGAAGAGACACCAGGCACAATCAGATGAACAGAAACTAATCATTGGTGTAACCACTTCATGTCAGTAGTTATAGAAGTGGGGAGGTATTATAACTCATAAAAAATGAAAAAGGAGATCAAAGCCAAATGGTATATTTAAAATATATGTAATATGTTATAAAAGGACAAGTTATACCCAGTTTTAAATTAAGTACAGAGGGATTATCAAAATTTTTTCAAAGTTACTCTCTAACACAGGAGTTGTAAATTTGAATGCTGATGGGGGTATAGGCAGGTCCTATGTGGCTGTTGGGGACTGTGACAAATGGGGACGTGTTTGCTCCTTGTCAAGGTGGCAAGCGCCACTCAGTTCCAGCCAAGATGGTTGTTGACGTGAAATTTTGGTTCCAAAATTTTACAAGAATATCATATCTACGGATATTTATGAGAAGTCTCTCAATTTTGAATGTTAGTAGCTAATTCGAATTAAAACCACTGTGGCTCAAAATAAATATATATGTAGGCCATATTCAGCTATGTTTGGAACCTCTGATATCAAGAATTCACTTTCAAATTTGTCATACATTTATGATAGTTTGAAGAGTTCGTGGCCTAATGCATGAAATTTAAAACTTCCTTGGTTAGGTTTATGAATGATAATTTCAAAAAACAATCACATAAAAACAGTACCTACTGGCTTGGTGCCTGTAGCTCAGCAGCTAGGGCGCCAGCCACATACACAGGAGCTGGCGGGTTTGAAACCAGCCCGGGTCTGCCAAATAACAATGACAACTATAACCAAAAAATAGCCAGGCGCTGTGGCAGGCGCCTGTAGTCCCAGCTACTTGGGAGGCTGAGACAAGAGAATCACTTAAGCCCAAGAGTTTGAGGTTGCTATGAGCTGTGATGTCACAGCACTCTGCAGAGGGTGACACAGTGAGACTCTGTCTCAAAAGAACAAAAACAAAAACAAAAAAATGGTACCTACTACTAAAATGTAAGGTTTAAGGGTTCTCAAATCCTGCTTTCATTATGAACCAGGACAATCCATTCCTCTTTTCTTCCATTTTATTTCCTTATAGAAAAGTCACAACTCAACATTCAAAACTAGAATAGAACATTTGAGGGAAGTACCTAGAGAAAAGAGTGTGATAAATTACTTGCCTGCCTTGGCAAGGATCTGATAGAGATATTGTCCACTTTCTTAAAAGGTACAGCGTTGTCAACTCTGACTAGAGACAGGTTTGCTTAATCAGTGGGTTCTTGTGAAAGTTGAGACATAAAAAGGACCAATCAGGGTCTCTTTCAGGCTCTCAAAGTTTTGAAAACTTTATTAGTTTCACATTTCTCTTAAAATGTGATTTTTCAAAAATGGCAATTTCAAAGATATTCCTATCCTGCACCTCTTGATCTGACTGTGGAGGATCCTAAAAATGGTCAGTTCAGTGGCACCTTGAGTATTTTAGCTCTTTCTCATCAAAGATACCCACTATCACTGGGACATTTGTTGTAGAATTTCTCTTTGACTCAGTTCTGCTTACACAGGTAACTCTTATGATTCCAATATATCCAACCACCCTTTTGTTTGTGGACAATGTAGCTGAATATATAATCTGTGTGCTTCCCATATTAGTTTCTTATTTTTGAGAGTATAGTAGAGCATCAAAATAATAGCACAATAGTCATAACTGTCTTTTTATATAACAGACAGGCTTTAAAACAGTAGTAACAAATTAAATTTCGGAAAACTAAGCCATGTTCAAAAAAGCTTTCAGAGAAGTTGATATTTAAAAGAAAATCTTTGGGAAATTTAGCCACAGAAAATCCTTTGGAAATGCAAACACTACCCCAAGATAGTTACATAGGTAGAAAGATGTTATAAAAGATAAGCTGTATGTATGTGTGTATGTGAATGTGCGTATGTATGTATAAGGCCACTTAATTCATCAAATTGGCCCAATCACATTACACGAATGCAAAGTCCACCACATTGCTGTTGGGAAGTAACAAAGTCTCCTACTTTGGTTTGAAGTAATGCTCCTGGTTATTTCTTTCAATGGTCCACACATTCACTGTAGTTGGACTTGATAAGCACAGCTGGCACCAGTTCATGGGGTTAAAAGACATCTGGCTCACATCCATATCAGGTTGCAATTTCTTGCACAAAATGACATTTGATTCCCAGTTCCTTAGAAGAAAATAGCATTTGACGAAAAAAAAATTTTGAATTTCATGTCTTGAGAATATCTAATTATTTTAAAATGATTTACTTAAGTCGGGACATAATTTGTAACACAAATGATGTAATCTATGACATGAATGTTAAAATTTATAAACAATTATGCTTATTGTTATATTGTAGTCTAAGAAAACAAAATGACTACATATTTTAAAAATATTACACCATCATATGCTACACCAACCAAGACTATTTTATCTTCCTTGTTAAGTTTGAATATAACTCACCCAAACCTACAAAATGGAATATACCTTCACAGTTGCTGAAAACCAAATGTAGGTGCCCCTGTCTTTGAAGTATCATGTCTGAGTATTCCATATGGCTCTCGGTGACTGTACTTATCTAAGCCCTTTGATCATTTACTGAGTTTTTAAAATCAAAGTCGTAGTATTTTAGAAGGAATGTATTTGCTCATTTGAGAGAATATCCTGAAGCTCTACCATGAACAAGGAAAGGAAAGGACAAAAATAAATGTGAGCCCTGCCCTCATCTGTGGGGCCAGCACTCCAGCCAGGGCTATGGGCAGGAAGCTGGAACTAGCATTTGCTGAGATTGGCTGTCTTCTGGCTCCCTCCTACACCAACCCCCTCCCTCCCCAGCAGAAATGCCCTGTCCATCACATCCACCATTCCCTTGCTGCTGTCTCCATTTCCCTGATCCTATGACTTTCTGCCTTACGTACCTGGCAACCATCAACCCTGGATGGATACACTGGAAGCCTGGGCTGCTGGAGACATCACACAAAGATTCCGTATCAATTTCATGGTTATCACCCTCTCCAGATCCTCAACACACTCTCCAACCCTGCTGTGCTTCTCTGGTCAGTTCTCTCTCCATTCTCTAAAGCAGCATTTTTAATATTCTTCCCCTCCACCACCTTCCCAGTCTCAGAAAATGGCCTTGATTTCCATGATTAAAATTAAGGCCATTAGCTGAGAACTCCCCCAAATCCCTGCTATTAAATATAACTACCTGTTAGGGTCTACACCGTTCTCTCCCCTCATCTCCTGTCACCATGGAAGGCACATCCTTCCTCCTACCTAAGGCCAGTTTCATCACCTGGGCTCTGGACCCTACTGTCTTGCCTTTTTAGAATCATCAGTCTACTCATGGTTCCTTCTCTTCCGCTTCTTCAGACTCTCCCTCTCTTCTGCGTCCTTCCTGCCAACGCATGAGTGCTCAACTTCACCACCTTTTAAGAAAGGCTTCTCTTAGTCTCTCCCTTCTATGTCTCTCTCTTCTTCCCTTTGACCAAACTTCTTGCAGGAGTTACTTCTGTATCCTGTCAGCACCGTCCCAACATGGCTCCCTCCGAGACCCACAGGCAGCTCCTTCATCCTAAACCAGCAGGCACTTTGAGGTCCTTGTGTCACTTTACCTCCGCACCCTGGTCCCACAACTGCCTTCTGGACTCACTCCTAAACTTTCATGTCTTTCCTGGGGCAGCTCATATCCTCTCGGCCCCATGTGAGCCTGGGCCCACCACCTCTCCTGCCTGGCTCTGTGTGGGCTTGGACACACCCGGCCTGTGCCTCACCACACACCAGCTGCGCATGGGCAGGGCTTCCCTGTGGGCTGTGAACAAGAAACCTGCAAATGCTGAGTTCACACCCTAGAGGATGGGATACGGGAGTTGAGGTATAAATTCTCCTCTCCCCCTCTCCTCTTCCTCACTCACAGTCTGTCACTGCCTGGACTGTCCAGACTCACAGTAGCCCGACCAGCCTCCGAGAAGACCACCTTGGAGACAGAGTGATCACTTGCACTTGGTGCCACGTGGGGGTGGCAGGAGAATAACGCCCCTTCACGGCGGTGACCCTTCCTGCCTCCTCCCCTGGGTTTGCACCCCCCGCAGGGGCTCAGAGCTTGTGCCTCAGCTTCTGCTTTCTGTGCAACTCGGGCTGAGGCTATTCTGGAACCACCTAGCGTTCCCCCCACCACAGGGCTACTCCTGTGAGTCACTTATGTGGGTTCCTGTCATGCAGTCCCTTCCTTCCATCAGTGCTCCTCCAGGTTCTGTCTTGAGCTTCTCTTGTGTTCGTTTTTATTTTCATCGCTTTGATTAGCAATTGATTTAACTCCCCCCAGATGTTTTTCTCCAGACCTCTCTCCAGAGCTCTACCTCTGGTTATCTGTGGCAAAGGCACAGTGTGTCTCCAACATCTGTTCTCCATTTCAGAGTAACAGAACCCCTGGGTTGGGGCTAGGCGCACGGCCACTCACAGTGAGGGCCGTATGCTCCCGCATCTTCTGTTGTAAGATGTGGCTTGTGTCGAAGCTGCTCAGTGAACCTGAGTGGAAGTGCTGTGTGCAGCTTCCAAGCTGTGCATTTTCAACAGAGGGTTTGTGCCCTGCCCCCCTTCCTTTTTTCTCCCCAGTGGCTCCCTAAAATACCTGAGTGGTGCCCCATTTTAGACTAGAGATGAGAGCAGCACCCTAGAAATGGTGCTGGAACCACCTAGCGTTCCCCCCACCACAGGGCTACTCCTGTGAGTCACTTATGTGGGTTCCTGTCATTCAGTCCCTTCCATCAGTGCTCCTCCGGGTTCTGTCTTGAGCTTGAGAAATGGGAGAGCAGTGAGATAGTAGCAGACGGGAGGTGGCTGCTGATACTCAGGAGCCATCACACCTCCCAAGGGCCACTCACACCCAGACTGCTCATATGAAAGAAACGAATGTTTGCTGGTGATGCAGGTTTCTATGTCAGCCACTGAGCCTAAATCCTAACTCATATATCAACCAGCAACTACACTGCTCCACACAACAGACTGTTCCATGTGGGAGTATAGGTCTAAGGTCGCTGTGTTTGAGAGAGGCCAAAAAGATAATTGTTTTCTGTAAAATTATCCCATTTTAAAAATATTTTACATGATAAGCAAAATACATCTGTGGCCCAGAATTAGCCTAAAGATCATCATTTTTTAATCTCTGACTTAAATAAATACCAGGTAATAAACACTATTAAGTATTGTGCATACTTGTACTCAATGAATTCTCAGAAAAAAAAATCATGCTTAGGTGATACTGCTATATCCATTTTACAGAGGAAGAAACTGATGCTCAGCCTCTTGAGATTATAGAGCTGCTGGTCATCTGTAAAGCCAGGATTCTGGCCCAAGTCTGTTATACTAAAACATCTGTGCTCATTCCACTTCACTGCTTTTTAAAAATTCTCCAGTTGCACTTAAGAAGGACAAGTGGCTCGGCGCCTGTGGCTCAAGTGGCTAAGGCGCCAGCCACATACACCTAAGGTAGCGGGTTCGAATCCCCAGCCCGGGCCCGCCAAACAACAATGATGGCTGCAACCAAAAAAAAATGGCTGGGCGTTGTGGCGGGCGCCTGTAGTCCCAGCTACTTGGGAGGCTAAGGCAGGAGACTCGCTTGAGCCCAGGAGTTGGAGGTTGCTGTGAGCGTGATGCCACGGCACTCTACCCAGGGGGATAGCTTGAGGCTCCGTCTCAAAAAAAAAGAAGGACAAGTGGGTCTTTTGCTTTTGAAGCTATCAGAACTTAGGCACTGTCTTCTCTCCTCAGCTGCTTTCTGTCCTATGCACCTGGACTGTGAGATGATACATTTCTGTTGTTTAAGACTGTGGTCCCCAACTCCTGGGGCTGCTGATTGGTACTGGTCCATGGCAGGTTAGGAACTGGGCTACATGGCAGGAGGTGAGTGGTGGGTATATAAGCAGAGTTTCATCTATATTTATAGCCACTCTCCAGTGTGCGTCCCTGCCTGAGCTCGGCCTCCTGTCAGAATGTGGCAGCATTAGACTCTCACAGTAGCAGAAACCCTACGATAGCTACACACGGGAGGGATCTAGGTTGCAGGCTCCTTATGAGATCCTAATGCCTGAACACTGAGGTGGAGCTGAGGCAGTGATGCTAGTGCTGGGGAGGGGCTGCAGATACAGATTATCATTAGCAGAGAGGTTTGCCTGCACAGAGACCATAAAGACCACAATAAATCAATTGCTTACAGACTTATGTCAAAACTATATCCCCCAAACAACTGAGTATATTATGTCATACCACAAAAAAGTGAGGTGATGGTTATGTTAATTAGTTTGATTTAAGCATTCCACATTGTATACCAAATCGTCACATTGTACCCCATAAATGTACACAGTTATGATTTAATAAAAATCAAATTGCCTGTGGCTCAGTGGGTAGGGCACCAGCCCCATATACCGAGGGTGACGGGTTCAAACCCGGCCCTGGCCAAACTGCAACACAAAATAGTCAGGCATTGTGGCAGGTGCCTGTAGTCCCAGCTACTCTGGAGGCTGAAGCAAGAGAATCGCCTAAGCCCAGGAGTTGGAGGTTGCTGTGAGCTGTGACACCATGGCCCTCTACCGAGGGCAATAAAGTAAGACTCTGTCTCAAAAAAAAAAAAAAAAAAAAAGAAGTAGTAGAATGATTGTATCATAGGGTATACTTTATCTATATTTATACTATATTTATTTATTTATTTTATTTATTAATTATTAATTAATCATTATTTTTAATATAATAATATAATTATTATTATATTATATATTATATATTATATATAATGTTATATATATAATATATATATTTTTGGTAGGTATTATATATATAATTATATATATAATATATATAACAATATATATTATATAATAATTATAATTTAATATAATAAATTATAATTAATAAATACACTATTAATTAATAATTTATTAATTATTATATATTTATTTATTTATACTATATTTATAAGTAGTAGAATGATTGTATCATAGGGTATGGTTGTGTTTTATTTTGTAAATAAAATACTCTGTCTTTTGATTGGGAAAACAAAAAACATAAAGTCCCCATACCATCCATGGACAAATTGTCTTCCGTGAAACTCCCCCTGGTTGGGGACTTCTGGTTTGTGAGACTTTATTATTATAGCATCCTTAGCAAGCTAATATCCATCCATAGGTGAATAAAGTATGGTATATACATACCATGGAGTAGAAGGAATGACTATTGATGCACACATAGCAGCACAAGATAACTTCAAAATAATTATGCTGCATGAAAGATGCCAGACAAAAGAAAACAATATACACTCTACGACTCCCTGTCCGCCCTGTATGTGAAATATAGTAGAGGACACAAACGAATCCAGAGTCACAGAAACCACATCAGCAGTGAGGGCCAATAAAGGGAATCCAAAGGAAAAGAAGGAAATTTGGGAGATGGTGGATATGTTTATTATCTTGATTATGGTGATGGTTTCATAGGCATACACCTAAGTCAAAACTTATCAAATTGGCTTGGTGCCCTGAGCTCACTGAGTAGAGTGCCGGCCACATACACTGAGGCTGGTGGGTTCGAGCTGGCCTGGGCCTGCGAAACGACGACAACTACAACCAAAAAACAGACGGGTGCTGTGGCTGGCGCCTGGAGTCCCAGCTACTTGGGAGGCTGAGGCAAGAGAATCGCTTAAGCCCAAGAGTTTGAGGTTGCTGTGAGCTTTAGTGACACAGCACTCGACCTAGAGCAACATAGTGTGACTTTCTCGAGAAAAAAAAAACTTATCAAATTGTATATTCTATATATGACACGTTTATTATATGTCAGTTATATCTCAACAAAGTTATTTTTTAAATAAACTCTATATAATCTAAATGTGGCTACTCTGAACCTAGATTCTTATATTTTTGTATAAGAAATGTTAGTATGTTATCCTTAATCATACCTGGAATGTTCTGTAATATATTTCCCCTTAGTAAGATAAATTTCCCCCAAAAGGAGCTTGGAATGGAAAAGTGAGTGCAGCCTTGAAGCTGGCCACATGAAATGACCCAGAGAAGATGAGGAGTGCATCTTAGACGCAGGTGTTGCCTATTTATCTGGCAAAAGCCCTATAACGCTGCACTCTCTGAACATATCACTCTTTTAATGTCTCTAGGAACAACCACTTCAAACTGAGCTCTAATGTAGACACTGTCTAAATTTCAACATTAGAAAAAACATGCAAAACAACTCCATGATGCCATTTTTAAAAAAATGGAACTGCGTGTATTTATAAATGTGTTCTTTACTTGTGAAAGAAAATATAACAGCACATTAATAAAAGAGAAAGACAATAATTTAGTTCTTACATTGTTTTTGAAACCCTGACTGCCAAATTTTATGTCTAAACATAGCAACTACATTAAACTTTACAATGAGGATTTTTTTTCCCTTCTATTTTTCCTTGTTTCAAAATTTTCATGTATATTTCCTTTGCTAAAATCCAGAAGGGTAAGAGTAAAATATAACCCAGTGAAAAGATTCCTGCAGGATGCAGAAACTTACCAAAGGGCCAGTTCAAATTCTGGGAGAGAGGAGTAACTAGCCAGGTAGGTGCCACAGTAACTGAACGCAAGTAAAGTGTAATCCAGAAGAACATCACCTAAAATATAAAACCCAATTACAAGGATTTGGTCATCAAGTTCAGATTAGCCATAGTCTTATGGCTTGTTTCCCTTTTCTAATGATTTTCACTTAATTCAACTGTTAGGATTCACTTATTTAACTGTTAGAATAAGAGATCTCCTGGCTGATTTCTAAGACTATGATCAGAAAGCTATGAGCACAGTTAAGCTTCATTTTTTAAAAGGTACATGTGTTAGAGTGAATTAAGACCATTAGGTTCCTGTGCCTAGAGTTCAATACAGTGATCCTATTGTACCATGTATGTTCCAGCATGATTCGAAAAGACCCAAGAACCATACGATATGTAATAAATAAATGAGGATTAGCATAAACAACTTTAAATGCCTCAGTAAATTATAATAATTCTAGTTTATTTCCTTATCTCTTTACCTTAGCATAGTATCTTTCAGCTCTTGGAACAACTATAAAAAGTCCTATTCTTGGCTCGGCGCCTATAGCTCAACCGGCTAAGGCGCCAGCCACGTACACCTAAGGTGGCGGGTTCAAATCCCCAGCCTGGACCCGCCAAACAACAATGACGGCTGCAACCAAAAAATAGCCGGGCGTTGTGGCGGGCGC
>CAUYQS010054572.1:0-39014 GCA_963574585.1 Otolemur crassicaudatus
AAGGAAGGAAGGAAGGAAGGAAGGAAGGAAACGAGAAGAGAAGAGAAGAGGAGAGGGGAGGAGAGGAGAGGAGAGGAGAGGAGAGAAGAGAAGAGAAGAGAAGAGAAGAGAAGAGAAGAGAAGAGAAGAGAAGAGAAGAGAAGAGAAGATAAGATTGGATAAGTAGAAGAATGATAAGGTGTGCAAACAGATTTTATGGAGAAGCGTGATAGCACAGCCGCTCCTGAAAGGTTCCGGCCATCATCTGGGACACCTAGCCCTTTCAGATTTTCCATCAGCATCCTCAGATTTAAGGTCAGCAGTGTCTCCTAGCATCTTTTACAACCAAATAGAAGCTGTGATTTTGCATTTAAAAAGTTTTGTCTAAATGAGACAAACTTCCTCGGTAAAAACGATCAATCTTTTCTACCTTGATTATTTCCCAGTGAGAGTTTATTTACATCTTTTGCATTCATTTGCCAGACATCTTCCACATTCATGCTCAGATGAAACCTTTCAGCTAGAGATTTAATCACACAATTACACAGTCATCAAGAATTGCATAAAGGATTTCAGCATCTTGCTTAAAAATATGGAAACTCAGTAGAAATTTTAAAGGTACCTTTAAAATGCAAAGTATGAGCTCTACTTTTTTTGAGACAGAGTCTCACTTTGTCACCCTTGGCAGAGTGCCATGGTGTCACAGCAACCTCAAACTCTTGGGCTCAAGTGATCCTCCTGCCTCAACCTCCCAAGTAGCTGGGACTACAGGCGCCCACCACACACCCAGCTATTTATAGAGACAGGGTCTCGCTCTGGCTCAAGCTGGTCTTCAACCCATAATCTCAGGCAATCGCCAGCTTCAGCCTCCCAGAGTGCTAGGATTACAGGTGTGATGAGCTCTACATTTTATTCTTGTTCATAAACCTGGCAGACTGAATGTCAAGGGGCCCTTGGTTTTAGATCCAGGATATCTAACCCACTCACCAGCCCCCATTCTAGGGAGACCCCATATCAGACTGCTACAGGTCAGCTGAATAACTTAGACGGGTCTCTAATAACCTCCTGAAAGCTGCATTCACAGAGTTCAAAAAGGTCCTCACCTGTTGCCGGGGCAGCTGCGAGCCGGTGGTCCTGTGTCCTATGCTCCCCTTTCTCATCTGCAGTTCTCAAAAATAACTGTGGAATGTGCTGAAAGATCCTGACAGGACGGGGCTGACTGGGATGTCTGGGTCCTGCCCCAGTTCCCTCCCAGACAGGCTGTCTTCCCTGCTTCTGCCCACAGAGTCCTGTTTTCTGCAGGGCATGAACTCAGGCTGAGCCTGAGCCGCTTTCTGGGGTCTATCTGCTGTGGTGTGAATGAGGCGTGTGCTGCTGAGGCTTCATCTGCCCCGGGCGTCTTTCCTGAGCCTCAGGCCTAGCTTGCTGTGGACCCAGGCTTCCACTGCCACAGGCTGCCTGTGTGGGGTGACAAACTGCCTGGTGTAACTGGTGTGGGTGAGGGCTCCGTCCCACTGGGCCAGACAGGCTGGTAACCAGCTCAGAGTGAACTTGACAGCATCCCTCTCTGTCACCAACACAGGATCTTTGAAACCGTTTCCATCCTACTCAGATGACAGCTGGACTAAAGGACATCACAGAGGCCTCCTGGCTGTGCCAGCGGACGTGGCCAGGCCAGCAAGGAAGAGGTGAGGATACTGAGAATTTAATTGTCGACTCTGGTGATTCAGAGTTTCAGGTTGTGACGTTACAGTGAAAATATCAGTATCTTCACAGCAGAAAGGCACTTAGTAACTATGTCTGCCACCACGTGCCCGAGGAAGGGGCCCCTGGGGTTCCAAAGCCACGTGGAGCGTGACTCATCCTAGATAAGAACTCAGGACGCCTCTGAGTCCCTGTCCCCAGTGGGTCTGTTTTCCTAAGGGACACCTGGGAGTCCCAGTCCCCAGTGGGTCTATTTTCCTAAGGGTGACAGGGGGACTCCTTTGGGCAGTTCCATGCAAATTTTTCCACCAAAGTGTAGGTGGGGACCAGCCAGAGAGTGAAAAGTGAAGGTGAGAGACACCACAGTCTGCCCCGAAATGGCCTTCCTCTGAAGTCCCCGGTTTGCTCCATCTTAAAAATCCATAAGATTTTGACAGTCTCTGACGCTATATTTCCATCTTTTCTGGTATATAAGAATATGGCTTAAATTAGCTCCATTAAGTACATGGACGCTCTCTGGGAGGATGTGGGTAGGCCCAGAAGGTGGCTGAGTGGCCCCCAGGCCTCAGGTGTGAGGAGCACTGTTTGTGTGATGCTTGTTCATCCACCTGACCAACAAATACTCACTCAGCAATAATAATTTGCAAAGCCTCTGAGTACAGGGCACAGTTAAGATCTAAAGGGACGGTGACTTCTCACACGAGAGTTTGCAAATTCACTTAGAATAAGAAACCAAATCTCCAGTGTCTGTTCCAGTGATTGGTCCCTGGTAGGCATTTTTATCCATTTCATGTACGGTCCTTTATATATTTCTATAGGGCATATGTTAAGTCATTTTATGTCATTACAATTGTTTTACTGTCACTTTAAAAATGCATTGGAAGGAAAAGCAAATAACATCAACCTTCTGCTTGGAAAGGAAGGGAAATCTCGGGAGGCACCTGTGGCTCTGTGGGTGGGGCGCTGGCCCCATATACTGAAGGTGGGTTCAAACCTGGTCTCTGCCAAACTGCAACCAAAAAACAGCCGGGCGTTGTGGCAGGCGCCTGTAGTCCCAGCTACTCAGGAGGCTGAGGCAAGAGAATCACCTAAGCCCAGGAGTTGGAGGTTGCTGTGAGCTGTGACATCACAGCACTCTACTGAGGACGACAGAGTGAGACTCTGTCTCTAAAAAAAAGGGGAAGGGAAATCTTGAAAGAGTTGGCTCAACCCCCCAAACCCCAAATAAGCAAATGCACAAAAGGACTGACAACAATGAAACCCCTAGTGCTCTGTTACTCCAACACTCATCAGTCTGAAGATCTTTTATTTAAAAAGAAATATCGTCTGACCCCAGATAACAGTAAAGGTATGACTGACACAGCTGGCATGTGGTCCTATGTGACCAGGTGCATTAAGTTTTGATCTATTAAATATTGTCACCCCCAGCAAGACTGTAAGCTCCTTAAATCAGCAATTATTCTGTACCAGCATATCCTAATAGAATGTAACTCAAACCATATAGATTGTTTTCAATTTTTTAATAGCCATATTTCAAAAGGAAACAGGTGAATTTCTTAAATTTACTATACTCAAAATATTGCCATTTCCACATGCAAGAAATATTAGATTATAGGTCTTCAAAATCCCACGTGTATTTTATGCTCACAGTACATCTCAATCCAAAGTGACTATACTTCGTGTCTTTACAGCCCCAGGGGGCTGGTGGCTCCACAGTGACAGTCCAAACTACAGTGCGTGCACACACACACACACAATGCCTCATGCCTTACATACACACACACACACACAGAATGCCTCATGCCTTACACACACATGCACACACACAGGTGCATATGTGCACACACAGACTTACACCCACACAGAAAATGTTACCATGTGTGTTAAAACTGTACATAAAAGTGACGCGTTCTTGAAGTGAAGAGCTGAAATACTCTCCCATAAACAAAAATAGTTTCATGAACTTCCTGCGCCCTTCACTAACCTCAGGATAGCAGCCTTTAGAAAACAGAGGCGGCCCCTTCACGTGAGAAGTGACTGCACCGTTTTACTCACTTGTTGTGGCGCCTTGTATCTCAATACGTGTAACTAAAACGTTGCTGAAATCCCGTACACACCATTAACGCTCCTAAAAAATGTCATTGGACTATAAAGAGATTTAATTATTTCTCAAAGTATTAATTATTTTCGAACACAAAAAAGACCTGGGGATATTTAGAAAGCTTGTTTTTAGAAATAAAATACCCACAGAGGTATTTGGTTCTCCTCCGAGAGTTTTAAAATGTCATTTGTGTAATCACATTACCAACATCACCACTGTAAAGAAAATTCCAAGAAATGCAGCCGCTGCTGGTGGTACAGGACTCGGCGTGTTAGATCACAGGACAGGAAGCCTGACAATGCCCTTGAGGTAGCAACAACACTACGCAGTAGGATGTGATAATAGAATACTTTGTATTCTATTCATAATATAACAGTAGAATACATAAGGTAATGATCTGATACTGTCACGTTGATGTTAACATAATGATACAAAGCATAACATTAACCACTTACTATACACCAGGTACTCTGCTAGATATTTTACATGAATTATGTGACCTAATCCTCACACTGACCTTGCAAGAAATACACACTTATTCTAGGGATGAGGAAACTGAGGCAATTTGAGAGTCCTGAGTTTTGCAGCAGTAGAACTAGGGAGCAATGAAGCACGCTCCTCTCCAACGTTAGATCCAAGCTCTTAACCGCCGTGCCACATACACTGTTAAACGCCGTTTCCTGCCAAGGTGGTAGATCTGTTTAGTGTCATGGAAATCAGAAATCAAGTCCTTTGCTTTCAGGGTCATGATTATCCAACAGCGATGGTTTCTATTTATCTACTCAGTCACAGAGTATTTTTAAAATAAATACCAGTTGTTCTGCAGCAAAGAATAAACTAGTTTAGCTGCAGCATCATTCACGGTTGGCGGCTGATGGATGCACAGGGACACGGTGTACATATACGCATGTATATAACATGATGTGACTCAGCCGTAAGCAAAGGAGACTCTGTCATTCAATAACATAGATGAACCAGGAGGACGTGGTGACAGGCACAGAAACAGGCTGCATGGTCTCCCTAGGACAGTTCTAAGGAAGGCGAAGTCACAGAAGTGAAGAGCACAGTCGTGTCAGGAGCTGGCAGGGGGAGGGAATTGGGAGATTTTGGCTGAAGGGCACCAAGATTCAGTTACGCAGGATGAGTAAGTTCCGTGATCCGAGGGGCAGCGTGGTAGCTGGTAGCTAATAACACAGTAATGTGTGCTCGAGATTTTCGAAGAGAGTTAACCTTTAATGGTCTCTTCACACATGCAAAAGTGGTAAGACTGAGTTGGTAGGTTAGCCTGACAGTGCTAAGCTTTTCACAATACGTGTGTCATCAAAATTTGGGGTTGCAAACCTACATAGATACAATTTTAATTTGTCAATTATATCTCAATAAAACTGAGTTAAAGAAACCATTCTTGAGATCATCGTGCACATAAAACCCCAATTACCCGGTTACTGGGCAGAGTCCGTGTTCTCTGAGAAAGGCGCCTCCCACGGGTGCTCAGGAGCCCGGTCCCTGTGGCGTCCCCAGCCTCACTCTGCACCATATGCCTCCTTTCCCATCTTCCAAAACGCTGCTCGGATTTGCCAGGCTCCTCCATTCCCAGGCCCACCCTGTGATACACTGTCCCTTCCCCTCGGCCTTGTTTTCCGTGAATATGGAAGAAGTTCTGAGCTTCACCTCCATCTCTGTCTCCTCACCTCCATCTCTGTCTCCTCACCTCCGTCTCTGTCTCCTCACCTCTGTCTCTATCTCCTCACTGTGCTATTGGCACAGTCACTCATCCACGTTTGTTACACTAGTAAATAAATGAAGGGGTGAGGAGGGTTCATCCGTAGAGTATCCAGCACTTCCAGTCAGTCATCATCCACCCTATGTTCACTACCAGTTTTGTTACCTTGAGAAATATTTGTTATCTTCATTCACTAGTCAAAATTCCGTTGATCCCTCCAGACTAATCTCATTCCCTTCCCCAACCAGCACTGAAATCAGCCTTCCTGGACACCTGTCATGCATGCCACATGGTCACCGGCAGGTGTCTGTCCTCCTCTGATTAGCCAGAGGCTTCCGGCTATGATGCCAACTAATGTCCTGGCTTTCCACGTGTGACTGTCCAGCCTCACAGAGGCCGGCTTCCTGTGAGCAGACGGGATCCCAACAAGGTGTGCGACCTTGAGCAGGACCCTAACCTCTGAGGCCAAAGTCCTCCAATAATAAAAGATCACAGCTAAAGACTGAGGGTCAGAGGCCAGCTAAACAAGAGGAGGACAGGAATCGCTGGCTCCTGTCCCTGCTGGGCTCTGCATCCTCTCAGTCTCGTGTCTCCTTGATTGCTTTTCCCACTTCCCAGGTGCCACCCCCCACTCCACCACATCCCCTGGATGGGCAGGTCCTTGCTGGTTAATTCCCACAAATTTTGAATTTGACCATTTCTCAACAACTCCGTCACTACCCAGCAGGTCAAGCCACCATCCTTTCCCATCACATCCTGCGAGACCCTCCGATCTTGCCCCCGGGCTGGTTATTTTCATTTCAATCTACAAATCAGATCCTATCACTCCTACTTAAAATCCTACTAAGCACGGTTGACCTGACCATAAGCAATTTTCACCTCTGTGGCTGGGGACAGGTGCCTTTGTGGTCTGGACCCTGCAGACACCAGCTTCATCCCGGGCCTCGAGCTCACTCAGCCTCTTCCCCCGGCAGGACTGGCTCCCGGTCCTGCTCTCACTCCCTGTGCCTTCTGCCCCCCCTTCATCTCCAAGGCCCCCACTCTTCTGAGGCATTCTCAAGATTTCCGCCTGCAGAGAACTTCCTTCCCGTGACAAGCAAACCTGTCTCCCTCTGCCATTAGTCTCTCTCAGTTCACTTTCTTTACTTTTCTTCATAGCATTTATTTCCAAGAACAATAACACGATTTATTCATTTGCTTGTTTATTGCTGGCTCACTGTGCTAAAATAAATAAGCTGTATGGGAAAAGAGACTATATATTTTGAAAAATGTTAACGTTGCCAAGTAGATTAGCTTCTAGTGGGTGATCGATAAATATTTGCTGAATGAAAAATAATAACTAAATGTGTGCCGACAATATCCACAATCCAGGTGGAAAGCGCTTCAGCCTTCCGCCAGGTGTGGCCGCTCATCTCACTCCCAGGGCGAGGACTCTGCCTTACTCATTCCCAGACCTTCCTGCCATCAGTGGCACGCGTTAGATAATTAGCAAATATTTAATGGGTAAAATGATGTTAAGTGTCATGTTTTTGTATCATTTGTGTCTCAGCTACACAGTAGGACAGTCGAGAAGGTTGTTATTAAGTCTGTTCTTGCAGCAGAAGAGAAATACTGAGAGAGGAGAAACGGTCAACCCACAGCCACACGTGTAAAGGACCCAAGATGAGAAAGACCAGATGAGGGTGGAGTCGTGGTGCTGCCAGATGGGGACGCGTTCTGCACACCGCGCTTAGAAGCCTGCACTTTACCCTGTGGTATGTGGCAGGACAGTTGCACAAATTGCCAGTGTGACCATGATGTCCGCTGTCTTACGCCAAGTAACAGTTCTGCCCCTCAGCTCTCCATCTAGACGTCTGAGCAGCCGCTCACCTGGAAATCTGGTGATGCCCCTCCTCAGCTCCGCCCTGTACTGCAGGCCAGGAGCTGCCCCCACTCCACCCACATGAAGCTGCCAGTGGTTTCCACCCGTGCAAGGTCTAAAAATTAAACCAGTTCAGAATATCCTACTTTAAAAGCATCTACCAACCATTGACTTATTCATACACCGATTTAGAGGGTTATTCATATTTATCGGAAACCTATATATCTGTATCTATAAGTACTTGGCTATTTCAGAGGGACGGAAATCTTCATTTGATAGCCACAGCCATCACTCAAGGGACACCTCAAAATTCATGAAGTCTTTAGAATCCAATGATGGACTCACTCCAGACACTGACTTACTCAGCCACTGGTGGGATGCACTGAGCGTCAGGTGCCCAGAGACCAGTGAGGAGCCTCCACCTGCTGGGAGTGGGTCCAGCCGACTCAGCTCTGCAGGGGGTGGGTCCCACGAGAGAGGCACGTTGTCGACGCCCACACTTTACCAGTGAGGAAACCGAGACCTCCTTGTTTAGCAGGACGCCAAGGATGGTCCGGAAACGGCAAGGTTAGAAGACAAGTACCATTTACCAACTCCACACCTGTTCTCCCTTTTCTGTGGTCCTTTTCCCTTCTCTTCCCTTCCTTCCCCCTCCACATCCTTCTCTTTTTAAGTCATTTAATCCTGAAGCCATCGGGGGGGCAGAGCCAGACCTGCAGGTGCACCTGGTAAGGGGAGCCCCAGTGACCCTGACGAGGCGACCCTACTCCGTGACACCTGAGCCTCCCCGGAGAGCAGCTGGAGGCCAGGTCAAGGCCAGCTCCAGGAGGGAGTGTCTCTAGCTGACCACAGGAAGGAGTGCAGCCTCCTGCTGCCCAGCAGGGAGAGATGCTTAGGTCAGTCCTGCAGCCACAGCCCCCCACGTTGAGAGAGGAGAACGCAGATCCCACCTTTCTACAGATGAGAGGCACACATGGAGGGCAGGGCCTCGGAGGGCACCTGGGGGACACTGGCGCCTCGCAGCACCACTTCTACACTGTGAAACCAATCACAAGGACATGTCAGAGCCACCGGAGCAGAGGAAGGCTGTAGAATGTAACCTTAGAACAAGTGGAGAGGGTGGACTGGACGCAGAGGCTGCCAAGGGCTCCAGCACCAGGGATTTTAAGGAGGTGGAGAAGCACTGGCAACGCCCTGTTCTGAATTAGATCCTTCCACAGAACAGATTTTCTTGGCCTACTTAGAGCACATGCATGGGGTTTGGGTGAACACGGCAGGGGGATGTATTGAGGCTACTTTCCTGATTGGGGTGATGGTGTTATGGTTATGTAGAAGAACGTTCTTGCCTGGAGGAAATAAATACTACTGCTTAGGGAAAACGTGACATCAGGTCAATAACATATCCTCAAATTGCATTATTCTATATTTTCAGTTTTTCGATAAGTTGGAGGTTTAATAATAAAAGAAAATCCATTTTCCTTCTTGAGAATAACCAAAGCAGGAGCTGGATACCCCAGGCCATATCCACCAAAACCACGGAGGTGATGGAGGCCGTTTCTCTGCAAACCATCTGGGAATGAGCACCAGTGCCCACCTCCCTGGCATTGCACAAAGCCCCAGTGGAAGGGAACCGCTGAGCCACAACTGTGGTGAGTGTGATTCTCTACCCAATTCTCTAGTTTTTACTTGGAAGGGAACTACCGTCTGCCTTGTGCTCTAGTAAGAAAGAGTAAAACCTGGTTCTTAAATAATTCACACTTTGCATTGACTGAGATCACCGCAGACTGTGTCCTGATAGGGCCTTGGTGAAGGGTCCCCTGGAGTCGGGAAGGTTCCACAGCCTCTCCTGCGTGATTCTCCACCTGGAAGCTCTGCCGTTCAAGCCAAGGTCAGGTTTAGACCTTTCATCTCTCAAGTATCACCTTGTTGCTGTGGACAAATGTTGTTTTTAATTATTTAATTTATTTGCGATGGTAAATCCACACGATCTATAAGTTCATCTTTTATAAAATTAAAGAAAATACGATAAAGACTTTTTTTTTAAAGAATAATTTGTGAAGTCTCATTCTAACACGTTCATTTTAGGCAGTCCTCTCAGGCTCTGTGTGTGCACACTGTCTGCTCAGAAGCTGTGGAAGTATCCACCCCATTTTTTATTTTTATTTTCTCACTTAATGAGCCATCGCAAGCTGTTATCGACGTGGTATATGGCTGTCATAACTGTCATTGTCAGTGGCTAAGAACTCCGCTCCCCATTGCAGACTGGTCTCCTCAGACTTCCCTCCCCATATAAGCTCTGCTCCAGATTCAAACCTCGCCTTTCCAAACTGTCCTCAAGTTCCCAGCCATGCTCCTTCCTTCCTTTGAATGTTGGCCGTACTTACCACACGTCTCCAGTGGACACCATTCACACAGCACCTGCTTCACAAGGCCTCCCCTCCACAGGGAGCTCTGCTGTCCCATCTGGCAGGCAGCCACCGGCGTGTGGCTATGTAAATTTAAAAATAAACTAATTAAAACTAAATGAAATTAAAACTTCAGTTTCAGAGGCACATTCACAGTTCTCCTGCTCAGTCACCACATGTGACTAATGCTTACTATCGTGGACAGGACAAATTAAAAAAACACCTCCATCATGGCAAACAAAAAGTCATTTTCTTTTTAACTTTGTCAGTAGAGAGGTATCTGGGTGGCTCCCTGTCCCACCCAGGGCTCGGGTACAAAGTCCAGAGGGGCGGAGCTGGGCTCAGTCAGACCCACTGGCCTGGGCGGCTTCCCCCAACACCCCAGTGTGCTGTCTGCCCACTGCTGTGCTGCAGCACCCCGTCTGTGTTCCAGATCGTTCCCTCCAGAGACACGAGTGTTCTACCTTCCATTTTTGTTATCTGGGCGGCTCTCTAAGGTGGCTTGGTCCCTTTGTTCCTCACCCTACGTCCCCTGGGGTCAGCGGAGAGGTCGTGCTGGTAACCAAGCTGAGCAGGCAGCCTTCCTTCCTTACCATGGGGGAAAGTGCCACTTCCTTCCCTAGATAAAGGCGAATTCATTTCTTATTAGAAACTTGGCAGCCCCTGCCTGTGCTCACGCCCACCTCAGGACTTCCTTGAAACCACTACGTCAACTTCCCGGCTGTACAACAGTAACGTTGCCTGAGACACACCGAACTTGAACTTCACTAGGTGGTCAGAGGACAGGCATGCAGAGGCCTAAGACTCCAAAATTTGGAAAGAGATTAAAAACAGAAAAAAAATTCATACTTTCTGGACACATTTATGACATTCCAGTAATTCCAAGTTCCAAAAGAACTGAGGCCTCTTCCCTGGTGTCACCCCATGCTCACCTAATCCATAGTGACTGAGTGATTAAATGCATCTGTCCTCCGTGCTTCAGTCTGCAAGCACACAGTCTGGAAGGTCTGTGCACGGGCTTCACAGATGAGCACTGGCTGTCCTCCTGCAGGTGAGGACCTGTGCACGCCCAGATGCAGACAGCTGGCCTGATGTTGCATAGGAAGGAAGGAGGGGAGCTGGGAGGAGGACCAGGCTTACCTTTTCCATGACATTGGGGAGACAGAGCTCGTGGCCAATGTGAGCAGAGGATTTGGCCAGAGGCAGCCAGGACAGAGAGGAGCTCAGCCACAGGTGGCAGTTGTCACATGGAACTAATGCAGTTGCTCAGAGCCAGGCCTTGTGATGCCTTCACGTGAGACGTGAGAGGATCCTCTGCCTGCCCATTGGGAAAGGAGAGGCAGGAACCGTCATCAGCGTCCATCTCCCACTCAGTGCCCGCCAGCCACCATGACGCTCAGACTTTTGTCATGGTCCCCACCTCTCTGCCACAGGCACCACCCGCATTTCAGCAGCAGTGAGGTGACTTGCTCATGGTCACACACTCAGGGTGGTGGAGCAGGAACATCACCCCACATCTGTCTGACTGATATTTACCTCTCCAGGAAACACAACTGTACACAAAGAAAAAAACACACATGTGATGTTCCTCACATGAATCTTGGGCCACGGTCTCAGCAGGTTTCTGAGGGTTTGGGAAATCAGGGAAAAAAAAAGAGCCATTGGTTCTAATTCCACATTTCACTTCCAAGACAGTGCTCCACATACAGATACCCAGAGGCAGGGCAGGGAGGAAGATCCCTGGCAGAGGAGGGGCTTATATTTTGACGGGAGGCCCTGCTCAGCTTGTCAGGAATCCCTAACATGCACACCTCCCTGCAGAACGGTGTCCTCCACACGTCCCTGTAAACAGTGTCCTGTCAAGGCCTCCATGTGTCCCTGTAGAAAGGTGTCCTGTCAAGGCCTCCACTCCTCCCTGTAGAATGGTGTCCTGTCAAGGCTTCCATGCGTCCCTGTAGAATTGTGTCCTGTCAAGGCATCCACACCACCCTCTTTATTCTACTGGCTTTCCGATGACAGAGAAATTAAGAACCAAGAAGGATTTTCTGCATAGCTGTTTTTACCTGAAGCTTTATGAACTATCTCAATATGAGCCTTGGGGAAATCGTATGATTGTCCTTGTTTTATAGAGGAAAGAATGTGACTTCAGGAAGTGACTCCAAGGAGATGGCTCCTCTGGCACAGGTGGAGCAGAAGAGAACGCAAGTGAGTGTGACTCCAGAACCTCGGTCCTTCTTCCTGCCCTTTATAAAGGTTTTTAACTTTGTTACAGAAATAAAATCTAGTAAAATTGATTGATGACTGATTGTATTGTACTGCTGTTCAAAGTTCTTGACCTGGGATATTATATCCCATTCTTAGAAAAACCCTCTGAGGTGGTTTCCATCATTTCCTGGAATGTGGAAGTGACTGAACACACACGGTGGGGCAGGAGAGTGGCGGAGGCAGAGTCCAGGCCCAGGCAGGCTGGGCCCAGCGCCGGCCTCCTGGGCATTGTGACGAACCCCCCACCCCAATCCCCCGTGCTCAGTGCCGCTGGCACCACAGCCTGCTGAACAAAGGAACCAGCTCAAAGCAGCATTCCCTCCGCTCCCCCAGGACATCAGAGGAGCTGTTTCTCTGGAGAAAAAAAAAAATTACATTCTAAAATATGTGTCTTTATTTGCCTTTGTTTCTAAGACAGCCAAATTAAATACAACTCTGAATAAACGTCGTGTTAGGACACGGGCCTTTGGGGAAGGAGGATGGTGTAATCACTAAATGCAGTGGAAAGAAAGTCTGCATTTGGCTTAATTATTTTGGAGGTCTAGCTATATTTCTGATATGATCAATTCAGGGCTTTTTTTCTAGAATATTCTTTGTCATCTAGATAACCCAATGCCTATATGTTTGTTATACAGTCAGGTCTCTGGATGGCATTCACATTTTGGTCCAGGGCTGGGTTTGAACCCACCACCTCTGGTATACAGGGCCAGTGCCCCACTCCTTGACTCACAGGCGCTGCCCGCATTCACATTTTCTATATTCTTGTTATTCAATCAAGCTATGAAGGTTCTATTTTAACCATGACAGCAGTTTCCTTTTACAACTACTGTGAAGAGATTTTTTGAGTCCAGCCTAGGGAATATACAAGCAAGAGACGCCTCTAAGAACAGAATTCTAAGAGAAGTCAGCTCTGGGGCTCGTTGAAATGAGGGGCCGTTGCCAGCAGATCTGTGTAAGCACCTCATTCAGAAAAACAAGCTCACCAAAGTCAGCGTGCAGGCGGAGAAGGGCAGACCAAATGGGTGAGAGCAACCCTGGATACACTCGGTACCCTGGGGAAAGGTGGGACGGGGCCGTCGGGATGACAAGCAGGTTCTGGGAGATGAACAGAGGACAGGTGGACACAAGAGAGTCTGGGAATTAAGATGGGGCAGGATTAGCCTGTGCACCTGCTGTGTTGAAAACACACCAGCGGCTGGGAGGGGCATACATGGTTTTCCTGATATGAGGGTTGCCTGGGCACGGTTTGCCTGGGATGGGGACTGCCTGGGTTGGGGGTTGCCTGGGATGGGGGTTGCCTGGGATGGGGGGTTGCCTGGTAGCGGACACATGGTTTGCCCAGGATGGGGATTGCCTGGGAGGGGCACACACGGTTTGCCTGGGATGGAGATTGCCTGGGAGGGGCACACACGGTTTGCCTGGGACGGGGACTGCCTGGTTTGGGGGTTGCCTGAGATGGGGATTGCCTGGGAGGGGCACACACGGTTTGCCTGGGACGGAGATTGCCTGGGAGGTGCACACACAGTTTGCCTGGGATGGGGATTGCCTCGGAGGGGCACACACGGTTTGCCTGGGATGGGGACTGCCTGGGAGGGGCACACACAGATTGCCTGGGATGGGGATTGCCTGGGAGGGGCACACACAGTTTGCCTGGGATAGGGATTGCCTGGGAGGGGCACACACGGATTGCCTGGGATGGGGATTGCCTGGGAGGGGCACACACGGTTTGCCTGGGACGGGGATTGCCTGGCACAGGGACAAGCTCCTGTCATACCATTTTGCACAGAAGTCATCTTGGCAACTTCTCTCCAGAGCAGCACAGCTTAGGTGACCTGGAAGACAAAGATTGGAATACGAAACAAAAGAAGGAAGAAAGACAAGCAGACGGGAGGGTGTGCGGCCAAACGAGCTCACCCTCCCTGCCCAGGAGAGGGACGCACTGCTTACCGGGTGCAGAATGACTCAAATCGCCGGCAGATAAGGGCCATTCTCATCCATCAGGTCTTCTGCCTGCACAAGCCTTTTCTCAAGTTATAGTTCCCAAGTTAATAATTGCTAAAGTAATACAACATCCTCTCTGACTTCATGGTTGAAGAAGCAACAGGTATGCTGACAAGAAGGATCGTGGTGTATTGACTTATTTTCTAAAGCTGCTACCTTGTAACACAGAGAAGCTTGGGGTGAACAGAGAGCTCCCTGCAGCCGTGGGCAGGCCGCACCGTCTCAGGAAAGTGACTCTTCCTTTCTGACTCCGTTTTAGCCTCTGTAAAATAAGGAAATAAATATCGTATCAGAGTGTGTGCTGAAGATGAGAATGTATGACGAATTATGTAGGGAAAGCATGTGGTGTGCTGTTTGACTCCATGAGCCTTAAATGAATAAGAAGTCTTCGTAAGCCCAGCTTTGAAAACAGCCCTGAAGGCCGTCTGTGGTGGGGTCGTTGTTGCTGACGATGCCTGGTTTGTTTCCTTAAATCCACTACTATAGAGCTGTATCCTGCAGTGGGTGAAGAAAAATCGCAGCAGAAAACATACACACACGCTCACTATGTGCCAGTAATTGTTGTATAATTAAGGCACTTAATGTTTACTCTACTCCCCAGAGAGGTGCCACAGTGATGGTCTCGTCCTTAGGACAGCTCCAGACCCAAACTCACAGCAACAGCTTTTGGGGGCATCTTTCCCAATAGTTGGGGGTTACTGGACTAACAACCACGTCTGAAGATGGAGATTTGCCACTCCAGGCTGGGGGAGGTTAGTTTATATGCCCATCTAGACAGCTTGGTGTTTCAAAAAAGTAGAGTTGAACTAACTTTGCTGTTAGTTATGCCTATAACCTCAGTCTATAACCCCAGCACTCTGGGAGGCTGAGGAAAGTGGATTGCTTGAGCTCTGGAGTTTGAGACCTGCCTGAACAACAGCGTGACCCCATCTCTAAAAGTAGCCAGGCATTATGGTGGGCGCCTATAGTCCAACTACTCGGGAGGCTGAGGCAGGAGGATGGCTTGAGCCCAAGAGTTTGAGGTTGCTGTGAGCTGTGACGCCACAACATGATAGAGTGAGACTCTATCAGAAAGAAAGAAAGAAAGAAAGAAAAGAAAAGAAAAGTGGTGTGTCATGAAGGGGCTAAGTGGATACCTTTGGCACCAAGGGAAAGGGCGTGAGGGAGATCTCACAGCAGTTCTGCTGCTGAGTGTCCTGGTGACCAGGGCAAAAACATTGCCTGCTCTATTATGTGACTTTCATTTTCCAAAAAAAAAGGTATATTGATATTGAGTCTTTGCTAAAGGCAGTTTCATGGGGTCCTGTGGGGCACAGAGGACCACGCGTAGTGAAGACCTGCAGCTGATCAGGCGTTGCTAGTGTGTCTGATGGTGCCGGCCCCCTGCTGCTTCTTGAGATGCCTGGAAATGATTGACAAACTGAAGGGATGGGTCCTGTAAATCTATTTCTATAATGTTTCATATACATACACATTTACATATACATACATATAAATAATATATATGTAGAGAAAGAGACAGGAGACAGAATTCACGAGGTGGGACATTAAGTCTTCCAACTCCTCCTAGAGACAGTGCTCCATCCCGCACTGCTGAATATCACTATGGTCATCTCAGACTACTCCCCTTGGGAAGCTGGGCACTGAGGCCAGGGCCTGACCTCAAAGCAATTGCTCTAAGATGGGGTGAGAACTGAATTGTCAGATCTCATCAGACAATTGTCAACGGCTCTAATGGCCATTCCAGAAAAGGAGTTCTAAAATTGCAGAAGTCATTGTGACTTGAGTATTACAATTTTAGTACAGTTTTCCTCTCTTAAAATGTGTCTACATTTTTTGGGACCCTCTTTGTGTGTGTGTGTGGAGATGAGAGAGAGAGAAAGAGATGTATCTCAGGTACATGTGAAAATATCAAGGAAGTTGTTAAACTGACCTGAAAAATTGACAGTTAATGCTATGGGCAAAGTGAGGCTTCACCCTAAGAAGAAAGCACACAGAATGGTAACTTGGAGTTAGAAGTGAAAACAGCAGCAAAACCAGCTTTAACTCCAAAAGAACACGAGCATCTCCGATCGCTCGGGATTCCCCTCTGAACCAGAAGTCTCTATCAGGGCTGCGATGGCGGGACCTTGAAGGACCCAGGCACCATCCGGAAGCTAGTGGCCTCCAATTCAGCAGTTCCGATGACTGGGATCAGTCTACATTCATCAACCCGGGCCTCTAAAAAACAGCACGTTTTAAAAAACAGTATTTTGAGTGAAATCAAAGCTAATTACAGAAAGACAAATATCATTCGATAATATTTGTATAAAATATTTAAATCTTCAACATGTTCATGAACTAAAGCTTTAATGTTCAGCAGATTTTAAATCAAATTCTTTCTAATAGTCGTCTCAAAGGTGGGGGGGGGGGGGCGCTTGCAAAGCAGACCAGGCAGCCCCGGTGCAGTGAGCTTCAACTTCACGTCATGTTATTACCAGTAACGTGCGAAGCAAATGTTATGAAATGTTAATACCTGTTCATTACAAGTGACAAGTCCACAGATGGACGTTAAATTATTCTCTTTTTGCTTCTGTGCCCGTCAATATTTGCTTTTTCAAAGAACCAAAACATACTTCTTTAATAAATGTACAATGAGAGCCAACACCCTGCTCTGGGACGCTTGTCAGGGCAGAAGCTCTGAGGCTTCCCAGGGTTCAGGGCAGCCTCTAGACGGGGGCCCAGAGTTGTGGAGCCTCCACTAGGATGGCCAGAAATACTTCTGGGCAATTTTGAAGTATCTTGGGTGTCTGTTTTGACTATATTATATATCATGACATTTTCCAGAAGCTTCTTTGTAGAACTATAGAATGATTGATAAAGATCAGCCCTGACCTATGGGTCAGATCCTTGGCAAACTCTCAGTCAATTCTTCTAAACAGTAATTGTTAACAATACCTGAATTTCCCTGATTCTGAACCCAAACAATCTTTTTTAGAGAGAATAGACAAGCTGATAAAATAAATCCCCTAGGTTTTCATTAACTTTTTCTGCAGAAAACTGTTTTGCAGGACAGAGATTCCTTTTTCTTTCTTTCTTTCTTTTTTTTGGTGGACCAAGGGAGCCATCTGGGAGAGGGAGAAACGGTGCCCCGTGGCACAGAGCAGCAGCGGCAGCGGCAGGAACAACAGGACGGAGATTTTTATTGTGAATAGGTAGCCGTGTACCCAGCCAGCAATGCGGGTGCCCATGGGCATGCCGTCCTCCCCTGGGAGAGGACCACCCGATGTCATTTTGTGCACCTGGCTCCCTTCCACCCCCTCTACTGCGTCTCTGTGATCAGCCCCAGGAGGCTCCACCCTCTGCCAACCCCAGGTTTGGTTGAAGCACCGTGACACTCTGTCTCCTTCGTAATAGCAGATGGCGTGTGCTTTCTGTTGCCCGTGAGCAGGTAAAGGGAAAGAACAGCTGTTTATTTTGTGTATTAATGGACTTTTCCGAAGGCGATGGTGATATCAGATATGTGGATTGCATCACATCGTCTTTCAGCTTGTGTAGAATGACAAGGAACCCACATTCCATAAGGTGTGAAGGACACGACAGGTGCGGAGCCGCCTGCACTCTGCCTTGCACGGCAGCCACAACTGACCAGCCCAGCACTGGGCAGCTGATGAAGGGACAACCCTTCTCAGCTTCGCCTCTGTCTAGGGACAGTGCAGCATTTCTTCAAGACTTGGTATGCACCTGGTACTAGGCTGAGTGCCTCCCCCCCAACCATTATCTGATTTGTTCCTCACAAGAGTCGATGGGCATAAAAGCTGCACTTGTCCCTGTATGATTACGAGAAAATTAAGATTCTGGGAGTTTAGCAAGTTGCTTACGGTCACAGACCGTTTCAATGTTGAAGCTAGATTTTCATCTGAGGTCCATGGGACTCCAAAGTAAAATGCTTATGGCCTGTGTGAAAGGATGAGTCTTGACATCAAATTCCTCTTTCACCAACGTGGGACTGGGCAGCATAGGGAGACTGTGGTCACCATAACGGGGTCAGGAGACGGATGCATTGAGGTCAAGCCACATCTGGGGGCCATGAGAAATCGGAGAAGAGGATTGCATCCAGACAAGCAGGGAAAGTCTGACACCAGAGAGGAGGACTGAGAAGGTCCAGGGGGGAAGCTGTCTCGGCCCTGTCAGGGAGACTTTCTCCACACTGGTTGTTGTAAAGACCCCTCCTTGACTTTGCGATCACTGTGTCATCTGCGTCTGTAGCTGTATGTGTACGCAATCCCCTCTAAAAACACATATGCTGCAAACAGCATTGAAGGGCACGGAGGGGGCCCACACAGTCGCATGTAATGTTCACGTGGCCATGAACGAGGTCATCGTCCCCAGCCCCATCTTCCAGTCAAGGGAACCGAGGCAGAGAAACCACAAACCACTGCCCAAGGCCGTAATTCAAACTCAGGTGTGACACCTTTGAAATCCACCTCTGTGGCTCCCAAAATGCTTTCTAGGGATGATCCAAAAAATAGGATAGGGGGGCATCCATGAGAAGCAGAAAGCCAATTCACACTTAAATGAGGCCTGAAACTGATACTGGAGAGACTCGGGGTCACTGTGGTTGGTAAGAACTGGGCCCATTCGAGAGTGAGCAGGGCCGGTCAGGTGTGTGCTGGCAGTTTGTGCCAATGAAAGCACGGGACCCTGTGTGTCTGTGCGGAAGTGTGGACACGGCAGGGGCCGGAGCACACCGGTGAACATATCTGTGTGAGAATGTGGGACTGTGTGTGAACGTGGGACTGTGCCTGTGTTTCAATCTATGAAGGAAACTTTGTGATTCACTAAATCTATCGACACAAATCAAAATTCTCTGCCCACTGGAGATTAGGGTTAGACCCTCCTCCCTAAGGTTTTGGTTTTTAGAATACACCGACTCTGAACTCCCAAGGTCTGAGAGTAGATGAGTAGATTAGGAATTGCTTACTCCACTGACCTTGAGCTTTCTCCGGCTTTGAAACTTCTTGCTGAGACGTGTAATTGTAAAGAATCTGAAACAAATCACAGGGACCCCTTATGAACCCCTCAACACAAATGAAGCAATGTGGTGGCACCAACAAGGTACACGCGAGGCCTCACGGCCCACAAGCCACGTTCACGCCTGTGCTTCCCGGGACCCACGTGACAGATCTGTGAAGATGCGTTTCAAAGTGTCAGACACGGAGGCTTGGGGACATGAAGCTAGGCGGCCAGTGGGATTCAACCAATGTGAGGTACAAAAGGGATTCTAAATAGGCCTTCTTTCTCCCAGGCCTGCACCCTCAGAAATGGGCCCCCAAATGTTCCCTCACGTGACTTATTTTCTTCCCAAGAAACTATCTTCTCCTCATTATTTTTAACTGGGTTCTGCCCAAGAGTGTTATGTGCAGCTTTCTGGTCCTCATGGTGAGGACGAGTTTCTTGTTTCTTTTATTTCATCCTTGTGGCTAAAGACGTGTCGTCAGCCTACATGGAAGCTCCGTCTGAGGCCTCCCCAGCGGCCTTGCCTGGTTTCTCTGAGCAGAGTGGTATTTCTCACACTGGAGCAATAGACAGATGCCACCTGCAAAAAACACACTCTCCTGCTCCCCCCCCCCAAGTGTCAGCTGGATAAGTTTATTGTAAGGTAACAAAAATGCTTCCACATACACTCATTATAATCACTGCATGCTTGTAGCTCTTACAGGCTGCAAAATCTAACAATAGTCACAAAATAATCACAAACAAAACTATGAAATTATTATAATCCAAAGGGTCAACATCAGATCCACCTGCCAGTTGATACAATTTTGCTGAAACAAATACTGATGTTTGAAATGTGAGTACAGAAATGACAGCTTTGGCCAAGTGTGTGAGTGTTGTTGTGGGTGCCTGTGGGTGTGCATGAGAGCGTGTGTGTGTGAGTGTGCGAGAGTGTGCGTGTGCTTCTGTGAGTTTTGTCTTCATCACGTTACTGTGAATTCATAATTCAATTCTTTTAAAATTTTCCCCTCTCAACTCATTACTGCATATTATAATGTCATTTGATTTTGTTTGAAATAAATGTACTATTTTTGTATTAAGTTAAACTTCGGATCTTTTCCCACAATCAGAGTAATACTAGTTGGAAAAAGTCCCGTAAAATGCGAAGAAGGAAATTATTGGCAGTATGGAGTTGTGAAGTAGTTCTGTAAAACCGTGGTCTCCAGCTGCTGGGCCATGGACCAGTACTGGCCTGTTAGGACCCAGCCACACAGCAGGAGGTGAGGGGCGGGCGAGTGATGAGTGAAGCTTCCTCTGCGTTTACAGCCACTCCCCATCACTCATGTTTAATGGAAAGTTCGAATCCATTAAAAAATGTGTATAGAGGGTTGGCACCTATGGCTCAAGGAGTGGGGCGCCAGCCCCATATGTGGGAAGTGGCGGGTTCAAACCCAGCCCCAGCCAAAAACTACAACAACAACAACCAAAAAATGTACAGAGAAGCATCATTTAACAGCCAAGTGGTGGCGACCCACATGCCTGTCGACTGATGAGTGGGTAGGTAACCTGTGACATCTCCATACAGGGCTCTGTTTATTATCTGTAAAAGGAATAAGGTTTTGAGACACATCACAACATGAATGAACCTTAAAAATGCTAAGCTAATTAAAGAGGCCGGATACAAAAGGAAACTTACAGCATAACTCAATTTATGTAAAATCTCCAGAATAGGGAAATTCATAGACAGGGAAGATTATTGGTTACCCCAGACTAAAGGGGTGGGGAAGCCGGGACTGACAGCTAAGGGGTAGCATGCTGGGAGCGATGAAAATATTCTAAAATTAGCGATGACCAATGCATAATTTTGTGAATATATTAACAAATCAACAAATTGTACACTGCAAAAGGGAAGATTTTATGGTATATGATTGATGTCTCAACAAAGATATGAAAATAAATAAGATTCTTAAAAATACCCAGATACAGACCAGGAACCAAAGCCCAGACAAGTAATACAGAGAGTGACCTTCTGTGTGGCCCACTTCTCAAGAACGTGGCAGAGAAAGCCAGTGTGGGAACAGCAGTCCTGGGAATGCTTCCTCCTGGCCACCATCTGATCTCTCCATCTCCACCTCCACGAGCCACCCCACCCATGATTTTCCTTATTGTGCAAGAAGAGAGGTCAAATATTTTGCCCCTGGCCACACAAGTAACCAGCAGTGTTTGAGACTTGAATCCAGACCAATCTGGTCCCAAAGCTGCTCCCATAACAGCTGTGAGCAATGTGTGCTCACCTGTTACTGAAATCAAAGCACCAGCAGCGAGAGAAAGAACTCTGCTCCCAGGCTTCACCTCTGTGCAGTGGCCACGACACATGATCGTGATGATGAGAGTTAGCCATGTGCAACTCCATTCTGAGTTTGGTCAAAAGTCTTTCCTTTGGTCCTTCCGTGATTATTATTCTGCCTGAAGAGGGTTCCACAGGCTCTCGGAGACCAAGTCCGCACTATATAATGCCGTTGATAACTTTTTCAAGAGTTCCGCTTTATTGTCAATTAATATTGGTGAGTGTCTAGGAGGTTCACATGGCAGCACTCAAGAGCTGCTTTATCAAAGGACTTGAGTAGAAGGTGCTGGATGTGTGTGTGTGCATCTTAGATCTGAGGTTAATTTCCAAATTCACTGGACTCAACATTTCATTAACCCATGGGCAGCATGTTGTATAGGTATTTGACCTGGGTCCTCAAGCCCAAACATCGGGGTATTAGTATGCATTTATTATGTGGGTAGGTCGCTCAGGTGAAATGATTCTCTGCCGTTAGGCTGTGGGATGACAGGCAGTAAATGCACAGAGCACAAGTCTTCTGGCAAAAAAAAATCCAAAAAGGGAGAGGTCTTTCCAACCAGGAGTAAAAGCAGCTCATTCATCTTGGACAAACACATGCTATCAATACTTTTGACATTCCTCCAAGGCTTTGGGGACACAGGCATTGTGTAATGATGTCTGCTTCTAAAGATAACTAGTTCAGTGTCACAGCCACTCACAGAACTCTGTGCTATTGTGTGCTCAGCATGGGCCAAGGGCATCATTCACCTGGGTCCTGGAGTAGACCTGAGCTAGAGTTCTGAGATGATACAGAGATCTTAACGTTCTTCCAAAATCCAGCACCTCTTAAAGAGTCGAGGTGCACCCCATAAAGGGGGTTCACAGACAAGTCTGAAGCTGCATATTAGATTAAAGTCAGAACCAGTTGAAATCCAAGGTCTATAACCTTTGTCCCCAAGCATCCTTGAGCAGCAGGTGCATGCTAAAAGCTGTGAACACTGGCCTCCAGGACCTCCCAGTGAAGGCTCAGAGCTCAGAATGTAGTAAAGGCAGGCAGAATAAAGGTTTTCTGCAGAATTGCTGGAGATGAGGCCAGTAAGGAACTAGGAGAGAGAGTAGCAAAATCGCCATGTGCCTACCTGGAGCTTAAAGTTGGTGCTAAATACGCAGGGTTGCCACGCTCACTTGATACAAAGGAGGAAGAATTCACAGGCGTCACTCCTCCTGGAGGAGTAAGAGCCAGCGTTTCTCCTTGACATCTGAGCACAGAACCCCTGGCCTGGCAGTAATGGCTCAGGGAGAGGGACGGGACGCCAGCTCCCTGTAAGTGCGTGACTCACCCACGCTGCTGTTGCTGGGAAGTTTCTTAGGAAGGGAGGACTGTTCGAGTCTCAGCAACAGCCATGGAAATAATTCAGAAGCCCAGAAATAGCTTATGTTAGAGCCAAGTCTGAGAATAAAATCTATCTTGGCAATACCAAGTTAATAAGAAACACTTTCAGTGGCCAGCAGGGGTGGGATAAAAGACCTACAGAAAAAAACCAAGGAAAACCTCTGATGACTTAGGAGAGGAAGAGTTAATACTTCCCTCAAAGGGTTTATTTCAAACTTACATTGAAAGAAAATACATGATCTTTCCGGGTTTTTATTTCAGCTTCATTTAAAAGGAGTGATATTTATATCGTTAGAACAAGCCCCCTGGGATACTGCGTGGTGCTATTTATAATTTTACTCTGCTATATGGCAATAATGGAACCCCCGTGTGTGTTTCTGCAAATTCACTTCAAAGACAGAATCGACTTTCCAGAGGCTGCGATTCTTTTTCATTCAGTACAACCAGGCTTGCTCTCAAGATGACCTGTACTGAACTTGAGGGTATATTGTTGAAAATGAGGTAGGCACACACATTTCTGGGGGGAACCATGTGATCAGAAGTCAGTGGGTGTTTACCCGTCCTGTGATTGATGGCTCTCTCGGTGACTCCATCACCAGGAGGCACCTGGGCTCTGGGCGTGGCTCTGCTGGAGGTGAGGTCGGGCCATCGCCTGCCACATGCCGGCCCTGGGCACGTTTCCCGCCCTCTCTTTCCATTTCTCACAGTGGCGCTTCATCCAGTCAACAGTTCAAAGCAGACGTTGCTTCTCTCTGAGGGGCCGCAGGCCCACTTGAGGCTCCCGCAGGGCCGTGGGGTGACCCACCTGCTGGGGTCGCACCCAGCATCTCTGCACGGGAAAGCCGTATCTTTCCCCGTTCACGGACCTGCCCTGAGTTCCTCCTCAGGACACTCTGCTGACTGGCGCTGAGGGTAACCTTCAGAAAGCTAATTAAACCCCATATCTCAATTTCTTAGATTGGCTTAAATAGTAGCTAATTGATCAGAGGTTTCTGGAGATTAAAGAAAACTACCCATTGGTCACGAGAAGAGGGCTCTGTGACTAGACTGAGGACGGCAGGCCTTCTAAATGGTCCCCACGGCCTTCCCAGCAGGTGCCGAGCCCAGCCTGGTCCCTTCCAGCCCCATCTGAGTCCTGATTCATGCTGACGGCCCTGGGTGGGAAGTGGGTTAAACAGGGAGGTGTCCCTCGTGTGTCGCTGAGGTACAAGGTCTCTGTTTTCGTGACTCATTACACCCCACTGAAATCTGGCTCAAGAGAAATTCAAGCTAATACTTGTGTCTTTCTTTTTTCTTCTAGAGATTCTCTTGCTTTTATCATTCCAGGACCTGTGAGATGAGGGAGCCGCTGTGGACACGTTAACTGTGTCACATCACCAGTCACCCTCCACCTAGAGGCCCCTAATCCCTGACACAAAAGGGCTATGGCCACAGCAAGATGGTCACAGGAGATGACGCAGCACATCTCAGAATAGTTCTACAAAGGAGGATTTTTAAAAATTGGGAACCACTCCTCCAGCAGTGCGTGTGGAGACGACAGCCGTCCAGACACAGAGTGATCAGCTCCATGGCCATGTGAGACCGTTCGCTGAGAAGCATCCCTTTATAACGTCCGTCCATCGTCCATCCACCATCCATCCAGGTCTCCTAGGCATCCTGCTTCGTAGGTGGACCCTGACTGGCACAGGCATCATTAGGTCGCCACTGATAATAAATATAACATCTGCTGAGCCGCCTATGAAGTGCCCACACCTGCTGACCCTCAGGACAGCCCCCGCTGGTCAAGGGCAACATTTTTCCCATTTTACTGAAAAGAACTAAAAGCACAGGGAGGCCAAACAAGTCGACCAGCTCGCGGCTGGCAGGTGGCAGGGCCGGGTTCAAACCCGAGGAGGTGGGCGCCAGCGGCCCCCTGTGAACTCCTCCAGAAACCGAGCTCATACAAACGTCACTGCTGCAGACATCTCTCCATGGGGGTGGGACTTCTATCTTATAAACAAAATAGCGTGTACGGGCTGACATACACGTGAGGGGTCACGAGAGGCAGGCAGCAAGCACGAGACGTGCTCTGGGTTCCACAGTCAGCTCTTTCACGCGACAGCTACAAGGTAATGATTGTATGTTCTCCTCTCTCTAAATGAGCAGCCTGGTAAGGAAGACTGACCGGGAGCCGGGGAGGTGCTGTGCTTCCAACTCGGGATAACCCCGGGGCCGCGTGGCCCTGCCTGCCCTGGTGGAGCCAGATTCTCCCAGCCGGGCTCATGGAGGGTGTCACATGACCTCCGTTGAGTCCTTCCACTCACATCTCCTGCTTTATTCCTGTGTTTATCTGGCTCTAAACTTTTGCTTCCATCTTTATTCTTATCCCCATGCTCCTGATGGTGGGCCGAGTGAATCTGCTGTAAGTCTGGACAGTTCTCCTGGGCTTGGTTTTGCTCTTCACGCCCCTGGCCACTCTCCCTGGCCTGGCCTATGTAAACAGTTAGGGCATTCAGGTAAAGGACGGCTGCTCCCTCAATCTCCCCCCAGCCACAGAGCTGTGGGCCCATCCACACATAGTAACTGCAGTGAACAAAACAGGTGCCACGTTCAGACCGACTTCAGTGAGCCCACCTGGAGGTACCTGCTGGACCTCTGTCTTGGGCCAATTATGAAGTGAGATTGTGGACCAGGAAGAAAGCCAGGAGTCAATGCCCATTACAGGAGAAGTGGAGGATGAATCCCAGACACAGGGAGAGAGGACAGGATGGAGTCAGGGAGAGCAGACAAGTCAGGTGATGAGACATTGATGGGCGTCCTAAGGAAAACATAGCATCACATACACAAATGCCTAGTAAGGGAAACTTTAAAGTAGATCTCCCCTCTCCCCAAATAAAACAAAGGCAAAAGAGGAAGAAAAGAGACAATTCAGAGCAAGGAAGAGCCCCTCTTCATTCTGGAAGACCACCTTACTGCCTCCAATCACCCTGGAGGGGGGACACACACCTCCAACTCGGGTGAGTGTGTCACCCTTGATGGCACGAGCATTTGCATCTGTTCCCGTTGCTTCTTTTAAAGTCGTGGCATTGGCGAGTAGGACGGGGATCAGTGGCTTCTACCCATGGGTAAGTGGGCTGGTTAAATCTCCAGAGTCCCTGAAGTGGTACCACAGGGCAGTAGAACAGAGCCCTGTTATTACGTACTCTTCAAAGAGGATTTTTTTTTTTTACAAGTTTTTAAGGCTATTAACCTCATGCCTCTGTTGATCGGCTTTTTTGAGAAAGAAGGCCTATCACACCGAGGGAACAGTGTGGTGAGGGAGGTGGGATTGGGGCCAGGACTCACGGGCATGGAGTCCATGTCCTTCCTTCCCAGAGCAACCTGGGGCACATGACTTAAATGATCTGTGCCTTCTGTTCTTCTCTTTGTGAGGCGGAGAGAACTCAGCCTGTGTCCTGCACAGTGTGACAGAGAGAGAGATAAGGCTGCAAGGGCTTCAGTTCAATAAGGAGAAAAATTACCAGGTGCACAGAAATGCGATTTATAGTTAACCTAAACTAGCTGGGCGGCGATCTCATACACAAACACATGAACTGGAAAATATTTGACCCAATTCAGTATTTCTTTTTAATTTTGAGATTTAGGTTTTAGCCAGCACATGATTGATATGTATTTTTATGCAGCCTTGTATGATAACTCAATCACAAAGACAAGCGAAATGAAGTCTTTCCTTCCTTATTTGGGAGTCAGGATGTGTGGGAGTCACATCAAACCTTTAGAGAGATGAGAAGACTCGCCTGCCGGTGGCTACCATGTGCATTCACTGTGATCCGCCAAGCAGCAGTCACAGCCCCAGGTGACAAGGGCCCTGGGATAGAGGTGTGAGCCTGGCTGCCAGAAGGGGGTCTTTGGAGCTAGATCAAAACACAGAATATCAGACCCCTCCCAGACCCGCAGAGTCAGAAAGAGCATTTTGACATGCACATTAGGTGGTGTGAGCACTGCCTTAACATTGAAGTCAAACAAACCAAGTTCAATTTGCAAGTTGGCCATTGACTTGCCAGGTGATCTTGGGAATGCATTGATCTTTCTTAGTCTTATTTTAGTTATCTGAAAAAGTGAGTTAATAATAACTTTTGCCTCTTAACTTTCTTTTCCTTCTTTTTTTTATTAAATCACAGCTGTGTACATGAATAAATAAAGGTTCTCGTTGCACGGTGTCTACCATAAAGTTACCCCTCAGTGAATGGCAGCTGCTACTACAGTTTTACTATTATTATTATATTATATTTACTATTATATTATATTATTATTAGCACTAAGTCTGTCGTCTAGAAGGGGAAACACCTGTGGACAAGTAAGTAAACACATTTCACAGGTGCCGTAAGACATTCTGCTCCAGATTCGTCTGCTCAGGTCCATGGCCTTCCACCTCTCCCTTCCAGGCAGAAATTAAACCCACAGTCCCTGCTGGCTGCAAAGCATACACAGAAAAACTCTCTGCTGAGTGGAAAAATCAGCAACTACAGACAGACGATTTTCTATTTTCATCAACAGTGTTTTCCCTTTGTTTTTGTTTTCCCTGTTCTCTCTCTGAAAGCCTCGCCTCTGGCTCTCACAATGCACCCACCAGTCTCTCAAGCTCACAGATCTTCAAACTGAGGATCTAAAAAATCAGATCCCAGTCTAGGCAGAACTCAGAGGTTTTCAGGAATGTCTGTCTGTCCATGTGGACGCAGGCTACAACTAGAAAACCTGGACAGGATGACTCAAAGTGGCTCAGTGCAGCAGGAACAGGTGCGATGGGCGTACCCGCTATGGATGGACAAACAAGGAGAACACGGGATCTAACAGGGATCACCTGGGATCTCACAGGCATCACCTGGGGATCTCGCAGGGATTACCTGGGATCTGGGATCTCATAAGGATCATCTGGATCTCAGAGGGATCACCTGGGATCTCACAGGCATCACCTGGGATCTCACAGGCATCACCTGGGATCTGGGATCTCATAGGGATCACCTGGGATCTTACAGGCATCACCTGGGATCTGGGATCTCACAGGCATCACCTGGGATCTCACAGGCATCACCTGGGATCTCACAGGCATCACCTGGGATCTCACAGGGATAACTTGGGGACTCACAGGGATAACTGGGGACTCAGAGGGAATACCTGGGATCTCACAGGGTCATGTAATTCAAATCCTGTGACACATTAAATCAAATCCTGTGACACAGCCGTGAGAGTCAGCGTGCGTGAGCATTCTTTCACTCAGCAAGTGTTTACAACACACAATACGTGTCAAGCACTTTTTTAGGGCTGAGAATATTGGGCCAAACAAAACACAGAAAGCCCTGCTACCTAATGACTCGCGTTTTGGGGGGAGAAGAGGCGGAAGGCACAGTTAACATGTAGCACAGCAGCAGCAGAGCAGAGGGAGCCAGACCAGAGCAGAGGACGGAGGGAAGGGAGTCACTGTGCTGACTAAACAGGGTGTTCAGGGAAGGCTTTCTTCAGGGGTGACATTGGAGCCAAGATTGAAACTGCTGAAGGCAGTGGAGGCAGAGCTCCCCTGGGGACAAGCAGGTGCAGGAGGCTGAGGGGGAGGCAGGGAAGTGGCAGGAAGGACCGTGTTGCCAGAACTGGATGATGAAGAAGGAAACCGAAAGGTTAAGTCAGAGAGATCTTTGGGTCCCAGCAGGGAAGTGAGGATTTCCTGGGGCATTATTCCAGTGTGATGGAGACACCAGAATGTTCTACTTAAGGGCAGCTCCTGAGAAGCACTAACCAGAGCTAGGGGTCAGGCGAACACTGGATCCCAGGAAAGCATGAACATGAACCCGGTGCCGAAAGCTATTTTGTGAAGCACAATGGGCTAAAACTGACTAGACTCAGAGATGGAGACAGCACAGAGGAAGATTTCAAGTCCAAGGGCCTGCGTTTGAAAGTGTGTTTCCACAGGGCACGATCCCCATCTTGCAGGCCTATCTAAGATTCATTGCACAGGGCAAGAGGTGTCACACCATCAGCCAGACGACTCCAGCTGAGATTAGTTTCCAGCCAGCAGACTTCAGTGAGAGGAAGCCAAGGGTTACCGAATGCCGTGGGCAGGTGTAGGGTTAGGGCTTGAGACACCACAGCAGCCGGTGGGGTAGGGCCTGAGTCGGGACAGGTGAGTGATTTCCCAAGGTCCCTGTGCTCAGACATCCTGGAAACCCACCTGCTCCCGACACAGCCCCCTCACACCACACAGTGAGCCTGCAACACCTCCTCTTTGCCCGTTCCATCATTGAGCAATAAAACCTGCCGAACGGTGATTTAATGCCCGTAATAACCCCCTCCCAACCCAGAGCCTTCGCAGTTTGCCCGGCTCCTTTGCTCTCATTATCTCGCGCCTCCTGTGAGCCGGTTCACACCCTCCCTGCCTTTTATGTTCACAGACCTGGCAGGTACAGGATGTGATAAATACCCTGAACAAGGAAACATTTAGCCCAAGCTAACCATTATCGGCAGCATCTATGACGAATGACTTAATACAGCCCAGAAAATCCCAACGCGATGACTAATTTGCGGTTAAAGGTAGTTGGAAATTTACTTTGTAAAAAATTACATGGAAGTAACCCGAGTCACTTTGAAAGAGAGAAGGAGAGAGAGGGGGAGCCCAACAGAACCCACACCTAATGATTTACTTCCCCTTGCAGGAGTAACAATAAAGATAAGAAATACAACCCCAGGAGCAGACAGAGCGAGCGGGCATGCTTCATTTGCAGACTGGGTGCAGAGTAAGAAAGTTAAACAGAAGAGCTGTGGGCCCCGTGGGTCAGGGAAAGTCCTGAGTGGGAAGGGGCCTTACAATATCCAGTCCATCTTCTCCATCGGGGTGTTCTCTGCAGCACAGTAACCAGGAAGGGTCTTTCCCACGCTATCCTGCCAAGGTGGGGCTGGAGGAAGGGACCTCAAAGGCCATTTGGTGCCAGCCAGGAACTGAACTCAGACACGCCTGGCAGGTGGAAACCTTACCAGTCCTGGGAAGATACAATCACAGCTTCCTTGTGGAGCCCACTGGCCTCACCAGTGCCTGCCCTTTGCAGCAAATGCCCTCCTCGCACCTGGCTGGAAGTCCCCTCCTTCCCTTCAGAATGACCCCCTTTGCCCTTAGAGACAGAAGGCACAGTCTGACTCACCCCCCGTGCCTGGCAGCTGCTGCAGCCCCCTGCAGGCTCTGCTCCTTCCCACCTTCTGGTCCCCTGATGCGTCACACTCTCTCCTGCCCAGAGCATCAGTCCTGCTGTCACCTTCTCCTGTGCCCCTTCAGGTTTATGCCCAAATACCACCTTGTTAGGGGAGATTTCAGAGCCCCCATCGAAGGTCTGCGCACAGGCTGCTGCATGCAACGTGCTCGCTGGTGACCTCAGTTACAAGAACACAAACTTAAAGTGTGGACGACTCCACCACTTCCCCAACCACCACAGACTCCAAACAGCCACAATTGATGTCTCACCTTTCTGGAGACCAGGAGTCTGAACTGAAGTGTCTGCAGGGTGGTGGCTCCTTCTGGAGGTTGGACATCGGGGGGATTCGTCTCAGCCTCTCCCCAACTCCCAGTGGTGTCAGGAGCCCTTGGCATGCCCTGCTCCCGCCTCTGCCCCTTCTTCACCAGGCCTTCTCTTCCCTGCCTGCGTCCCCGTATCTCAAACCGCCCTCACCCTCCTTTATATGAATACCAAATTAATGGCATCTACAAAAACACTATTTCTAAGTATGTTCCCACTCGCAGGTCCCAGGGGTTAGGGCTTGGACATAAATTTGGAGGAAGGGACATAATCCAGCTCTCTAAAGACGGCAAACACTTCTTGGGGAAGGCATTCCCACACCTGTATAGTGCTTGCACCCTAAAAGGCTGTCATTAAAAGTGACAATAATACTGTCACTTTTAGACTTCCCCTCTTGGGTCCCAACCCTTGCCAGATGATCCCTCTGACGTCCCCAACTGCCTGGTACCCCACTGTCTATGCCATCACTGACACTCCCCAGCAAGCCAGAGCCCTGGAGGGTGCAGCCCAGCAGGACTGTGCAGCTGTCCCCAGACGAGCTGTGTGGTGGGGACCAACACATTGTCCAGAGGAGAGAACAGGCCATCTCTGCTGGACTCCACAGCGACGAATGTCCCAGAGGCATTGCCACCCACTCAGGTGACCTCCCTTCCTGCAAAACACTGGACAGATACCTCCATGATTATGCAACCCTCCTCCCGCCTGCACCCCGACTTTGCCTGTGAATTTCCCGCTCTCCTGTCTCTTTTCCCTCCCCTCCTGTGGCTCTTTTATCCTGACCATCAGATTCATCCCCACACTAAACTCCTTCCTTGGTGATAACTTCCCACGTATAGCCCAATCCACTTCCTTGCCTGAATATGTATTTTCATAAAGTGTCTATTTCTCCTTCCAAAGACTTTAGGGCATTTCCTTGTATAAACGTCCAACTTCCTAAACAAACCCTAAGCTACATGAGGATGGACATTGTCTACTTTGTACACAGAACGCAGCCCCAGTGCCCAGAGCTAGACGGAGTTGACCACGTGCAGCTGACACTCTAGTACACCTGTCGGCTAGATCATATGAAGACATACGTGTTAATACAGCACTAACCACCCCTCCCCTCTCCCCAACACTCCAGCTGTCTAACTTCACACACGCCGAATATGGCCTCTCACTCCCTGTAGACTCTGCTCCTGACCCGGTTACCATGACAACAAGGTCTATGTCCCAATATGCAATTCATTCCCATCAGTCCTGACCATGACAGCCACCAAACACCTGTTGGCTTCTCGTGTCACCATGTCATCACCTTCCCACAATGGCAGGTGGGTTCCTCCCTGGATCTGCCGACTAAAGTTGCCATAACAAACACCAGGACTGGGTGGTTTTAAAACAATGTAATTTATCTCCTCACAATCCCAAAGACAGGATGCCTGAGATCAAGGCGTTGGAGGGCTGTTCCTTCAGACCCTCTCTCCTTGGCCCGCAGCCCTCCGGCCACTGTCTGTGTCTTCACGATGTCTTCCCTGGGGGCAGGTTGGTGCCCTAATCCCTGCACTAGGACACCAGCCACACTCGACAGGGCCCACGCCAGTGACCTCCTAGTGGCTCTGTCTCACAGTACAGACACATTCTGGGCCTCTAGGGATGAATTCAGGCCTTCAGACGTCAGTTCAAACAGCATTCCTTGGAGAAGTCTCCGCTGGTACTCCAGATGAGGCCAGGCCCCATCACTGCTGAACAGCGGCCACACGGTGCACTCATAACACTCAGCCACAGAAGCGATTTCCTGTGTGTAGTTATTCTGTTGACGTCTATCTCCCACCAGGCTATAAACTCCACGAGGGCAACAGACGTGTCTGCTTTCCTCGCCACGCGTAGCCCCAGCGCCCAGCATGGGCACTCCTACCACCTGCTCTGCCTGCTTCCTTTTGATTTCCGAGGCACCATGGGCCTCCTTTCTCTCTCTACCCTCTGGCTCCTTCAGGGGTCTTTCCCTCGCTTTGACCTGCTTCCTGGAGGCTGTTTCCAGGAGCTTCCATCACGCTGTCTCTCTTCCTGCACACTGAGCTCTAAGCAAGAAATGGTGGACACTCTCAGGCTGCATGCGATGTCCTGCTGTGGCTTCTGACTTCCCATCACTAGTGTGGCTCTGCTGCCTTGGACCCTGCGTTCCCTGCTGGCACTGAGTCCACGGACCCTGCGTTCCCTGCTGGCACTGAGTCCACGGACCCTGCGTTCCCTGCTGGCTCTGCCGCCTTGGACCCTGCATTCCCTGCTGGCTCTGACTCCATGGATCCTGCGTTCCCTGCTGGCTCTGACTCCATGGACCCTGCGTTCCCTGCTGGCTCTGACTCCATGGACCCTGCGTTCCCTACTGGCTCTGACTCCATGGACCCTGCATTCCCTGCTGGCTCTGACTCCATAGACCCTGCATTCCCTACTGGCCCTGCCACCCTGGACCCTGTGTTCCCTACTGGCTCTGAGTCCATGGACCCTGCGTTCCCTGCTGGCTCTGACTCCATGGACCCTGCGTTCCCTACTGGCCCTGCCACCCTGGACCCTGCGTTCTCTGCTGGCTCTGACTCCATGGACCCTGCGTTCCCTGCTGGCTCTGACTCCACAGACCCTGCTTTCTACAAGTTATTTCGAGCTTTACCAACTCCTGAGAAGTGTGTTCAACAGGAAATTATTTTTACCTTTAAGTCTGCTCCACCTCTATCTCTCAGCTCAATGAATGATACCAACATACACCCAATTGCTCAAACAATAAATATGTCCACATGAAATACAAAAACAGAAAGGTCATCCAAGTCCAGCTTCTCTCCCACATCTTAAACCCGGCTCTACTGACTTTCCCTGTTTATACCTTAATTTACTCCTTTCTCTCTTCACACTGTGTGGACCTTACATCAGACACCCATCCTGCCTCCACAGCCACAAGAGTAACAAACAAAGTCCAAACACCCCTCAGCTAAAGTGTCCGTGTGGCACCCTGTCCCCGTATGGGACACATCTGCCTGTTAGCCAGACTCAAGGGTCTACATGGACCAAACACCCCCATGTCTGTCGACCAATGTCGCACTAATCTCCCTTGTCTCTGGGTGTCCTGCCATTTGACTAGGCCTTGTTTTTCACTTGCCTTTGAATAGGCTTCTGGACACACCTCCCAGACCTCCCTTTAGAAATGTATATTGGCAGAGAAAGCCCTTAGCTGTCACCCTTCATTGAGAATAGCCTCAGCTACAGAAAACTGCCTGGCCCAAGGTCACTTCTTCCATGGGCCGCCGGTGTCCACTGCTGATCAACAGTCAGGACCTCTCTGATGGACTCCACTGACTCAAGAGCCCCCCTGGCATTGGCTAAGGTCTGCTTGGGGCTGTAGTCAGCACAAATTCTCCCCCTGCATATTCCTCCTTCATCCTCCCTCTACAGGTGTGCGTTGCAAGGACGCTCCTGGATAAAGCTGCCCGCTGATGTCCATCTCAAAGTCTGCCTCCGGGTTCCAGTCTGTGATGCTGGCTATCGGCGCCACTGTGCCCTCTGCCTGGACGGCATCTCGGTCTTTCTCCTGTGTCACTTAGATACTCCCGACAAAGCGGGCCGTGGGGTCTTCTGTTGCACTGAAGCACAGTTCACTTTCCTGGCACGGACACCATAGCATGCAGCAGTGTGATTATCACTCAGATATTATCTTTTCCTTTCCTGCTAAACTAACTCCAATCTATAAGGCAATGGGATTGATTGTCTATTGCTGTGCCACCAACGTATGGGCTTAAAACAGCCAGTCCAGTGTCCAGGGAAGCGCAGATGTGTTCTCTGCCGAGGGTCTCCAAAGACCGAGATTGAGATGCCAGCCAGCCTGACCATCCACTGGAGACTTTGGGAGAAATTCTCTTTGAATTCCTTCCAGTTGCTGGCAGAGTCCAGTCCCTCCGGCTGTATAACCGAGTTCCCTCTTTCCTCACTGGCTGGGAGCTGAGGACCACCCTCCACACTTGGAAGCCACCCTGCTCCTTCCCAGGCAGCTGCCTCCAACTTCAAAGCCAACAATAACACATTAACTCATGTGATTACATCAGGCCCAGATCAGGTCCACTAAAATATGACCTATCCTTCAAAGTCAGCTATGCCATATAGCACAGTCATGGGTGTGGTGAGAGACACCACAGTCACAGGTGCCAGCAAGCAGAGCGGACCCCAGGGGGCTGCACCCAGGACTCTGCCTACTGCAGACGGGCCGGGCTCCTTGTCACTGGGCGCTCAGCAGAGCTTCCTGTGGGACGTATACAGATTCTTGTGTCAATTCTTAGGTCTCACTGACTTCTGCTTCGATGATTGCAATGCCTTTAACTCTCTGGTCTTAGTTACACGTGTCACAGAAGAAAAATAAAAAATAAAACAAAACAAAGAAGCGACAACCAAAAGCAAATAACAAATAAGAAAATAGAATGGTGATAAGGAAGTGGATTGCAGGCTTTTCCTGATGAGCACTGATGCACGGGAGAAAAAAAATAGTCACAAAATGGGAAGAAAAAAACTTGACAAATGTACGTGAAGAGCTCCAAGTTTGTAGATTTTTTCCAGTTGAGTCTACCAGTCTTTAAGCAGATTATTCTAAGGGATCAGAGTTGATTTACTGTTAAAACGCCGTGATGAGATTACTTCGAGTAGAAATCTGGTCTGTAGCAGTAGAGATGCAGGACTGGCCAGTTTGCCCGGAGCACACTGATCAGCTGGCGGTTCTGACTGGGAGGGGGGCTGTTCACCTGCCTCTGTGTGTGTGCGTTTGTTTATGTAAATCGCTGCAGGGCTTCGGGATGGCTTTCTCTATATGTGCAGCATGGACTGATCCTTGCTGGTGATTACAGCCTCTCTCCCTCCTGCTGATTGCAGCCTCCCCTTGGCTTTGTGCTCAGACACACAAAGTGATGACAGAGGTGGACTATTGTTTCTGGCTGCAGCTCACTCGAATAAAACTGCTTCGATTGACTCAGAGCCCTGATGCCAGGCAAGACCCTGCACTTCTTGACACTGCATTTTTCCCAGTGAATAATAAATCACTGTGTTTCCGACAACAGCCTCTTCCCCCGCTGACTTTCTCTTTTCTTCTGCTATTAGTCATGCTGGCCGAGCTCACCACCTGGCGCTTGGCATGTTTCCGCAAACACTTTAATCCATGTAGATGGGATTTGGTTTCCTTGAAGTTGGGAGCACACCTGTTCTTGCCTGGGCCAGCTGTGATCCTTTTTTTTTTTTTTTGTCTTGAGATAGAATCTCACTCTGTTGCCCAAGGCTAAAGTGCCTTGATATCATAGCTCACAGCAACCTCAAACTCCTGAGCTCAAGTGATTTTCTTCCCTCAGCCTCTTGAGTAGCTGACACTATAGGCATGCACCACTACGCCAGGCTGGTATTTTTAGCAAAGATGAGATCTCACTTTTGCTCAGGCTGGTTTCAAACTACTGAGCTCAAACGATCCTCCTGCCTTGGTCTCCCAGAGTGCTGAGACTATAGGCATGAACCACTGTGACTGGCCCAGCTGTAATACTTTTAAAAGTGTATATATTTATGTTGATTGCTGTTTGTATATATTATAATCTGTTTTTTCTTGGTGTGGATTTTTCAAACATTTTTATCATCGGGTTTTTGAAATTCAGGTGACATATGCTTCAGAATAAAACAGATAAAAGTGGATAAATCTATGGTGGGTGATTCTGAAGGGAGGACTGATAGTAACTAACTGACTTACCGATGATTCATATACCATAGCTCCCTTGGTTACCCCAACATACCTAGTGGGGAGAAACCACCCACTGTGTGCTTTAAATATGGAAAAGTCGCAGAAGAGAGGCCTTGAACCTACTGAGCAAACAAGTCTAAACTCAAAACGGTTTTAGTGCAGGCGCTCACAGACTCCCACAATGCACGGCCATGCACACGAACAATTATAAGGCAGCTTTTTAAACGTGTTGTAACCAAAGTAGGTCCCAACGTAGGTCTGTCTGAGCTGTTCTTTGACTGCAGTAGCTGCTACTAGTGTGTAGCTATTTGAATTTAGATTTGCAAGAGTGAAAATTATTTTATAAGTGAAATTAAGAATTCAGCTCCTTGGTGGCACTAGCCACATGTAAGCCACACACAGTTTGTGGCTACTGGATTGAAAGCATGGATTCTAGAACATTCTATCACTGCTCAGTGTTCTGCTGTGCCATGCTCACCTAGAGGTAGATCAGAAAGCCCTCATAGAAAGTTGCTCTGCCGCTGAGACTTGGGGACCAAGTAAGAGTTTCCCAGCAAAGGAGCAGAGCCGGGAGATTCTAGGAGAGGAAAGAAAATGAGCTGAGGCAGGGAGATGGCCAAGGAAGACACAGATTGTCCAGTGAGCTGCAAGGAAATCAGAGCAACTTTAAATTTTTAAAGAGGGGGCTGGAGTTGTGGGCCTACAATGGACTGATTGGAAGGCAGGGGCCTCTTCTCTAGTGAGGTTAATCCATGTCATTGTACGGTACAGCGTGAAACACAGGAGTCATAGAGTGGGGTGCAGACTTTCTCCAAGGAGTCGTTGTTTTCAAGTCTTTTCAGTTACAGAACCTTTTCATTTATTTTTTCTAATACAGTGTGATTCAGAATTCCTATACAAAAGCGGGTAGAAATAGGACTTCTCTGTTCAAAGCAAGTGGACAGCTTCCCTCTCAGGAGCACAGAGACACCTATGACACCCCCAGTGACCCTTGAGGAGGCTCCAGAGGGCTCATGAGAAACCCAGAGAGCTGCTGGAGAAATGTGACCTCCAGACAGGTGATCTGGAACTGCCTGTTGGAAAGATGATTCCGCAGAGGTGAGATGAAGCAGGGATGGGGGGGGGTTCACAAAGTTCACAAAATTGGATGAAGAAAAGACAGTAAGTGAAATGCTTATCTAGGGGCGAAAGGATAATTATAGGATCTGAAAGAAGCCAGCTTGCAGCAAAGTGAAAAACAGAAACAAACTCACTCCCAGGTTTCTTCATGGGCAATTTGGTGGCTGGTGGTATCATTTTTCATGATATGGAATTCTAGGGGGACAGTTTACTTATTGGATGATTGGTTTAAATTCTCTAGTCTCCAAAACACAGCAGGACAGGGAGGGTGGTGGTTCACATTTAAGCCTTGAATTATTGCTCCGTCATGCTATCAAAGCCCGAGGGAGTATATTTTTAAAAACTTTCTATCACTTCAATGAATAATGTATGTCTCATTTTTTTATTCTTCCCCATAGCAAACAGACCACCGAAAACTGGAGTCAAAACCAGCGTTTTGTCAACTGATTAGACAGCAGTTAGTTTAATGCTGACATTAATCAAGGTCTGATTGCCTCATGGTGAGGAACAAGGGCCACGTGCAAAGATTAATACACAAGATCTGGCTCCGAATGTTTCTGCAGAAACCCTCACGCGGTAATTAAGGAGAACAGAGAATGAAGGTTATTGATCCGTTGTGTTATTGAGAAACAACATAATTGATATTTTGAATCTTAATTGTTGGTTTCGAAGTAAAAGAGACAGTTTGGATGGATCGTTAGTACCAAGGTTTCTTGTTTTGGTTTTATCATATGAAACAAAATATTGAGTGCCAATGTTACTCTGCTTGGAAAAACATTGATTGCATTGTTAGAAAATCTTTATTTGTAAGTGTTTGAAATTATCATTCTTTGGGCAAATCTGAGGCAACAGAACACAAGTTTTGGAGTCCAGTGGATTCTACGTATGGGCTTTGTGGAGTGGAGTTTGTCACTCAACTTCCTGGGCCTCAGATTTCTCTTTGGTAAAGGGGCAGTGGTAATGCCCATCTCACAGATTAGCTGGAAGGATTCAGGAAGAAAGGGAGTATAGCATCTTGCTTGACAGCAAAGACAACGTATCAGAATTCTGAGTTTCAAACCCATCTTTGCCTACTAGCTGTGCAACCTCAGACCCGTTACCTAACCTCCCTGGGTGTCCAGGTCCACATCTATAAACAGGAGTGCCATAGACAGCCCTGGTGGGGTTCTCATGAAGACTGAATTAACATATGAACAGTGCTTGGGAGAGGGCTGGGGAGATTTTAAGTACTATGTAAATGTTCACAGTTTTTATCATTACTTAGAAGTGTTTATGCAAATAATTGGTTTGCCATAAATATTAACTGCCTCCTCTCTCATTCTACAGCCATACGGTAGGTAACCTACACCAGAGCCTTGGACTTTGTTTCATACGTAGTAATGAGCACAAGGGAGGTTACTTAGGGAGAAGTCTGCTTGCCACAGAGCTTCCAGAAAACATCCTTTTGCTTAATTCCTTAATGTGAGTAGACCACACAGAATAAGCTGAAATGTGTGGAAGGAATGGTTGAGAGAGACAAAGGTAAATAATTGAGAAATAAAAACTCAAGGAGAAATAGATTGTTCTGAGCAGGAAACAGATTCTCATTAGTATCCTAATAAAAATCCTGGGACAATTTGCTGTTAGAAAACAAGAATGGGGTGACATGGAAACAAAACCAGGGGGACAACAGGAAAGAATTCTTGGGAGTTAAAAATATTACATGTAACGTGAAAGGGGAAAATTCACATGAGTTGAAGAAAATGTCAGAGAAATGGCACGGAACCGTAAATCTGAGTAAGTGACTGAGGCAAAAATCTTTTTTTTTTTTTTTTTTTTTTTTTTTTACGGTACCAAAAACAAAACCCCAGGGGAGATTTACCATGGAATACACATCAACCAAACCAACAAAAACAGG
>CAUYQS010054573.1:0-35582 GCA_963574585.1 Otolemur crassicaudatus
GCTTGAGCCCAGGAGTTGGAGGTTGCTGTGAGCAGTGAAGCCATGGCACTCTACCCAGAGGGACAGCTTGAGGCTCTGTCTCAAATAAAAAAAAAAAAGAAAAGATGAAAATACAGAGGTTAAGACAGAAAGCTAATCAATTTTCTCCATGTAGCTCCTGTGTTTGGAGTTTCCCAAACTGATTTGACGTATATTCAAAACAATGCCCTGTAATACTCCTTTATACATATTTTTCATTAAGTGACAACTATTAATTATAGCTATTCATGGGATACCTCGTGATGTTGGGATACAGGTACTGTATGTCTATGCAGCATATCTGTTATCTCAAACATTCATCCTTTTTATGTATTTGAATCACTCAATATCCTTCTTTTAGTTATTTGAACATGGTATATTATTAGCTATGATCATCCTACAGTGTATAGAACATTAGAGCTCATTCTTCCTGCCTAGTGATAATTTACAGTGTTCCATAACACTTTTGTGTAATTCTATTTTATAGTTAAAAAGAATGTTTTTCTCCTAAGTAACACTTTCTGCATGTAACTCTTTCCTCTGTGAAATTGCCTATGCTGACCTGTCCATCTGCCCTTTTCTCTCCCTTTGTCTTCATATAGCTCAAAGCCCAATTCTACATTTTTTTTTTCTGAACTTCCTCTTGATTTTAGGAGACAAACTTTATCTGCACTTCTTTTTGGTACTTAACATTATAGCTCTTTGTGAACTGGTTGTATCTTCCCTACTACAGAGTGGAAGCTCATACATGAAAGGAATTATCTCATTCTTCTTCTGACCTGAGGCACCCACGGTGTCCAGAGCTGGGCATTAAATACAGAAAAATTTCAGTTACTAAGGGGAGAATGTGATTTCACTGTCCTCCTTACTAGCTCGCTATCTTTTAAAAAATATGTTGTTAGTTACCTACAAATAATTATTATATTTATGGACATTGTTCTTGATTAGTCCTTAGTTCTTTTAAGAGTAACATTGCTTCTAAAAATAAACTCTTTTGGACAAATGTCTAAAATGGCAGAAACAGATTTAAAATCCTAAGTTTTAAAAATACTCAGAAATGCTTCCAGCACATCGATTTATGCTCATGATTCCTCATTTACTTTATATGTGTTTTGCATTTCATTGGAATTTTGGTTTTATCACAATTAATTAAATTTACTACCAAAGTATACATGATATAAAATTAAAATAATGCTGTCATAAGTTTTTTCTTTAGATAGAATAGTCCTTATAAATAATAAATATTTTATTTGGCAATCAGTATGAGCCAGGCTCTTCATATTAACTCATTTGATCATTACAGTTGCTTTATGTTGTACACACAACTATGATACATGTTTAATGGAAGAAGTAAGGCATGTTTGGACAGTTTAAATAAGTCCACACAACTGGTTAACAGCAAAGCAGAGGATTTGAACCCTTAAAGTGTGGCTCACAGCCACTAAATCTCAGTGCTTCTATTTCCTCTTAGGACAGCGGTTCTCAACCTGTGGGTCGTGACCCCTTTGTAACAATGAAAATACATCCTGAAGATCAGATATTTACATTATGATTCATAACGATAGCAAAATTACAGTTATGAAGTAGCAACGAAAATAATGTTATGGTTGGGGGTCACCACACATGCGGAACTGTATTAAAGGATCGCGGCATTAGAAAGGTTGAGAACCACTGTGTTAGAAGCTTTTCTTATTTTTCCTGGAAGGACATTAGTCTCCCTCTCGTCTTTGTTACGTCTTCCTTCTGAGGCCTTGATGTTCATATAGCATTTTTCAAATATTATTATTTAAAGTTGTGGTTCAGAAGACTTTGAACACAATGGTGTCAGGAAATATCTTTATCATCATGCCTTTATATAATTGTAACCAAGTTGCATGCATGAACTTCAGCTTGTTCCTCTGTGAAAGGGAAATGACAGTCCTCACAGACAAGGCTAATGAGAGTAGCAATCGAGATAAGCAAGTTAAATAGCGGGCATATTCCTGAAATTTAATCATTACTCAGTAAATATTAATTCTATTTTTCCTTTCTCTTTTAATAATTCCTACTTTTGAATTTGAGACAGTATTTCTCTGGGCAGCAGCAAAGAACATGAGAATTCCTGAAAATACCTTGGCTTGTATTTGGTACATAGTCCAATTTCTGAGAGCGTATCTTTTCCATGTGCAAACATTAAAACTGTTCCTGTCCACGCTGATCACCTACGTTTTCCATTTACTGATCACGAATTTGTGGAACTTAACAAGTGAGAGAGGACAGTCGACGGGGTCTTGTGTGTTTACGTTTATGTACATGTTTATATTCCTAGTCTTTCACATACAGAAAAACTCCGTGCAGTATTAATCATGCAACTGAACGGAGGCAAAATATTTAAAATTTTTCTTTCTTTTTTTTTTCTTTAGTTATAATTCAGTAAGGCAATTATATAGCTCATTTTCAGGGCATGGCTTGTGTTTCCTAAAACATAGGGTGGGAATCATAAAAATATATGAAATTGTTCCTATGAGTTTATAAAATTCAGAATTTAAGTAAAACATTTTTACTGTGAATTTTCCAAACTATAGAAAACCCTCCTTCCTCTTCAAAGTACCTATTAAGACTTCCGTGAAGTACTTCTTAGTATTCCCTGGAGCACAGTTGTGGAAATGGTTTGGTGTGAGACAATTGAAGATGTTAAACTTCATCTTCATCAGTGTCTCCAAAGTTATGTATGCAATTCTAAAATGTGTGACTCACAAACTGAGGTGCTTGGCTTGTGTTCGCTTTGGCGGCACATCTACTATAATTGGAACCACACAGAGAAGATTAGCATGGCCCCTGCCCAAGGATGACAAGCAAATTCGTGAAATGGTCCATATTTAAAACAAAACTGAGTTTCTTGGTTAAATATGTTAGAAAGTTGTTTAAAGGGGTTTCTGTTACTGCAGGAATCCCTATAAATTTTAATATGTTAATACACATATGTCGATTGTATGTTAAAATCTCTAAGAGGAGACTCTACCACATTGCTGAGGACTAGTTTTAAATTATATTGTGAGTGTTTTTTAAGTGACTGGCGGAGATGAGAGAATGAGAGAAAATGAAGAGTGAAGACACAAAGAGACAGTTTAAAGAGCTGGATCAAGGAGATTGTCCATTCTGAGTGTGAGGACCAGCGACAGTCACTAGTTCTGGGCCAGTTTTGTTTTTATTATATACATTATCATTTCAACCGTTAATAAATGGGGGTGGGTTAAACCCTTATGGGTTTTGGTGGGTTTTTATTTTTTAACTGAACTTTTTTTTTAACTAATTATATTAATTAGACTGACTTATCGCTTATTATTGTAAGTTATTTATAATTTTAAATGAACAGAGTATGGGATGGGAACACAGTTTAGGAGTAGGATGTCAAAGTAGACCCAATTAGACCACATGCAGATATTTTAGGATGGAGATTAACCCCAGGGAAGTCTTGTGTTGAGACAGGCTGGTGCTTTTGTCTATATTGAGATGACAGAAGAAAGAAAATATTTTTCTCTTTATCTTTTTTGAGAGACCTTATTTTTTTTTTCCTTAATGAGATTTAGAAGTTTGTTCCATCTCTAGTGAGTTTAGTGGGTTTTTTTGTTAACTCCCTGAAAGTATTAACTCTTGATCATGGGTGTTTAGCCTCTAGAACTAGACAAATAAAGTTTTTTAAAAGCTAGCCCGTCTTTGGTGTTTGTAATAGCAGCACTAAGTGCCCCAAGTGTGTACATAAGTCCTTGTCCTCTTGGATTTAGAGTCAAAACTATCCACACTGGCCTTCCCTGGCCACAAAGGACTGTGTTTACATTCAAACTTGTCTCAAGAACGCTCACCAATGAGGACATCGTTCACAATACACAAAGCATTATCGCAAGCATTTAATTATATTCTGAGCTTTTCCTGCCACAAGAGTCAAAGAACATTTAGAGCAGTTAGAAGCCATTGGCCTGTGAATGTAGTTATCCTTTTCCTTCTTACCTCTTATTTGGTCTAACTTTAAGGTAAACGCTTAGGTCCATTTGACTTCATCCTCTCGGGTTGTCTTTGTTTTTCCAAGTTACAATGGTAGCATTTGGTATTCAATTCAGGAAAGAATGATTACATTGGAAAATATCTAAATTATTGAGGGGGAAGAATCCACTGCTTTTGTCCCTTAATAGAAAGTACACTAAAATAGAAACAATAATGTTTGCCTGTTTTTGACTAATTTAATAAAATATTTATTCTATACACCATTAATAGATTTACCAGCATTATAGATTTAAGTGCTGTCTGTGTGTGGAGTGGATTAGCCCTGAGGTAAGTAGAGTTAATTCTTTCTATATGGCTGCTTGTTACGAGGCTGCCTCTGACATAGATCTTGTAATGGTTCCTGTTGATTGATCTAATTATATACACGTGGTTTTATTGGAGCTTTGTGAATCTGGAGATACCCATGTTTGCTTAATGTTCTACAAGCACAATTCAAAACCCTTTAGGCTTCCCAGGATTGTTTCCATAATCCTTAATTGAGAAAAGTAAGCCTGGAGAATTTTGAAATACCCTGCCTAAATCAAGCTCCTGGGCCAGAATATTTTCCCATTAGAATTTTTTTTTAAAGAAAGAATCTTTTTTTAATACATATAATCTATTTTTTATGAGTGCCATTTTCTAATTAAGTGAAGTACATTTATTTCCGTGAATGTGCATACAAATACCATTGCTTTTTGGGACTTGATTATCAGATGTGAGGAATGAATATGTCACAAGAAATAATAAAATAAAATTACATCATTGAAAACAGTGAAGAGCAGAGAAATAGTGATATTTCAAAGCAAGGCTAACAATCCTTAAATTACTGCATTTTATGTATAAAATTAAGTAGAATTTTGTAATTTTAATAACTTTAAATAATGTTTGTCAAACACTCCAATGGTAGATATAAATCTGTGAATCTCAGTTGTTTTAATTGGTCTTCATAATACTTAAGAATATTAGCCTGATGCTTGAGATGTTCAGTTGTGTCTCTGATCTATCCTTTTTCTCTGCAGATTTTACTACTTTTACACTTTTTTGTATTGCCTGAAGAATAATTCTAACAAATAAGAATACTCCTTTTTTTTTTAATCCAACCCCAGTATCTTGGGGTTTTGAGCATCATTTTTGTAATAAAGCTTTATCTCACTGAAAGCCCAAGACAAATCTCAGGGTTGGAAACTTCCACAGATCCATTAAAATTTTTTTGACCAATTTTTTTATTCATTATCCTAAATGTTGTCAATCATAAAACAGTAAAACAGCAGAGCTGGGTGAAGTTCCTCTCACTGACGCCCCACCCAGTGTAGACGTGTTTAGCTTCAGTCACTGTATTGGGACTGAACAGTGTATAGGTTTATGTGTGTGTGTGTGGGGGGGGAATGGCACTGACTAAAGGGGAAAATATAAGAAATAGCGATTTGTTAATAAAAATGGGAGCTTTGTGGCACCAATCATATTCTTTAAGTAGCTCACTTTCTTAATACTGTATTTACCAACCTCGATTAGAGAAAAGAGTTGTCTAACGCACTTTGGGTAACCGAAGCAGCTCAATTAGCTGCTAAAGGAAGGGACATGGGTTCATCTCTACTTTAAAATCGATAGACACTGATGGCTGCAGTGTAACTTCAAGGAGTTATTTCAAAAGGAGAGAAGGTTTGATCAATGAAATGAGAGTTGAAAGAGCTTTATGGTTCAGAAGGGGTCAAGAATCAAAAATGATCTGAGGCTCTTTAAGTGGGACTCCTGGTGTCAAAATGCACATGAGCTCATTGAGAACCTCTCGTTATAAACAGCCTATAATTGGTTCATACTTTTTTATTTACAATGCCTGCAGACGTTCAGTAAGCCTTTATTGTCAGGCACTCCAGTAAGCACTTTTAAAATTAATCCTCTTAAGAAATTTGTGAGTGTGGGAACTATCTTTATCTTTATTTTACAGATGTGAACACTGAGGCATAAAGAGGTTAAGTCACTTGCTGCAGGCAGAAGCAGAAGGCAGGAGTCAGTCCTAGGTGTTTCGATTGCATTCTTATCGCTAAACAGTATTGCCTAATAGTGAAAAAACTGTTGAAAGTTTGAACATTACGAAACTGGGGCAACATTCTTGTCAAAAACCGCACCACATCAACCCAAAACACTAAGGAATTGGCAGTATGTTTTTCCAAATGAAAATAAACACACAAACAAAAACGATCGTTTCTATTTGAATCTTCACATTCTGCTCTACCTACTAATTCCCTCCCAACCATTTAGAAGGTATTAATACAATAAAACTGAGGTTGAGGAAGCAACTACTGATTTTTTTTCAGTGGCCCTCCCATCCCCAGGGACATATTTTCTTTTCTTTTTTCCTTTCAAGACCTTTCTATCTGGCCAACACCTCTATCTTTCTTTGTAATGTGTAACTCCCTTTGTTTTTCTCGGTTTAAGGTTTTCCAATAGTCTAAGCATCTGTCTTTGAATCTGTTAATGATGTTCAATTGAAAATTCAGTTTTTCTCTAAATATAATATTGTTTTTCCCTAAAGAGATGGGAGGGGAAGGAAACTTGAAATAGCAGCTATGGGCTCTGCCTTAAATGGGGATTAACAGGAGCATCTCGAAAACATCAGGCAACCGTATGAAAATGCGGGATGCAGCTGTAGTTAGTGAGTTTGCTGCCCTGTGTGCATAATATGCGCTTGTGATGGGAGTAATGTCATATAGTATTTAACTCTGACATTTAGTGTTTGCCCTAGTCGACGGTCTTCCTTTTACTTAAGTGCCATTACTTTTATGGAGTCCATTTTCATTGCATTTAGTCCCATTTTAGTAATAATGCTTGCATGATTTACCAGGCAAATGCAATCTTTGCCCTGAATGGCACAGTGCAGGAAAAAATGGAAGCTGTTAAGAGGCTGAATGGCAAAAAAGTATTATTGACCTATGCTGGCAGCCATGTGTTTCAATTATTTTCAAGAATCCATTTGTCAAATAAGTGAAGCGATGTGGGACGTCAAGTTCAAGCTGGGGTTAGTGCCTTTCTACATCTGATATGATGTATCTTCTGTAGCCATTTAATTGAATTACCCAATTTATTTTTCAAGCAACAATGCTCTACCAAGAGCCATGACATTAAACAATTAAATATGAGTTTAAAAGTCTGTGTTTTGTGTAGTTCATCATTCCTCTGTAGTAGAAAGTGAGCCCAAGGGCTGAGGATCTCTGATCTGGTGGAGTAAAAGCTTTGCTTCTGGGGGAACACCCGAGCTGTCCCATGTGGAAACAGTTTAAAAATAATAACACTTCATAACTCCTATTTCTTTTAGCACAGCGGTGATGTAAACATTTAGATTAAACTGATATTACTTGGTAATTCCTTGAGATACACCGTTCTGTGTGGAAAGGCAAACTCGGCCGTGATTGCTTTAACTAATGCTCAGTGAGTTTGATCAAAAAAGCTTTTTATTTGAAGTGGCTGCCTTTTGTGAATACAGAAAGGAAATCCTAAGGTTAAAAAATCAGACTTTCAGAAATTTTGAAGGGAAAAACGCAGTTAAGGAGTACACTATTTTCAAATTACTAAAATATTTTTTGGCCATTAGCACTTACAGAGTTCTTAAAACTTTTAAAGGAAAACAAGGCAACTCATCACAACATTTTTATTTGGGGCTTGGAAGAGGCATTAAGGTAGAGAGAGAATGAAAGAAGGGGAGAGAAAATTCAAATCAAATGTGTTCTGGCTTTTGACAAGGTAACTGCTATGGAAAAACACTTAAAGTTTAATTTTAATTGATTTCATTGTGGGTATTAATCCTATGCTAAGTTTTAAGAGCACTTTATTCTACATTGTTTTCTTTTGTTGCTAACTTAGACATACAGATATGTTTTTGATCTGAGGAGAATAATTACTGTAACTCAGAGAACAGAAGCAACTTATATATTTTTTTTCAATTAACATTCAACAATTAAATTTTAATATGGTCAGGGAATTGTTCAGATCCTTTTGTACAGGGACACTGCACCTTTAATTATCTGCCCTCTGGTGCCAAGCCTTTTCTTTGAGAGCTTCCATAAAAGCTTATTGCAGCTAGTTATTGAGCAAATTAGTACTTGAGTTTTGGTGAAAAATGTCTTTATTAGTCCTAAAACCGGAGTCACTGTGCATTCCCAGAAGGCGTGATTTTGTTTGATGAATAAATCTAGTAATTATCCTGCTGTTAGGGCTGTACCGCAAATGTCATAAGCAGATAAACAGAGGGAGTAAGCCTTCCGTAAATTCTCTAATTATCTATGTTGGACTACTTATCGCCTGCAGATGATTTATGAGCATATTGATATATCCTTAAGTATGTTCATTTGAGTTCACAGATGCAAATAATTAAGGCACTAGTCATTTACAAAGGAGGCTTCAGGTCAGGGTCATATCATTATAAAACTTCAGCCTGGTTTGCACTATGAACCACGATATAAGTATAATCTACTTGACCAGGATATTTCCTAAGCGATTTTAAATTCTCTTTCCTTTCTCCCTTTCTGTAGATGTTATTATTCTTACCTATTATTTTCATGAAAGAAGACTTTTTCGACTTTCCTGTCATCTATTTTTAATTTCATTTTAGGAAATATCAGTCGTCCTATTTTTAATATATTTAAAATTGCTTGATAAAATGCTGACCAGGAAATGACAGAATTTTAAAAAATATTTAGAATGGCTTTTTTAAATGTATAAAACATGTTCTTTGAATATAATTGTTTTACTTTTTTTTCTCATTTGACTATGTCACTTGAGGTAACTAACGACTCTCTAAATGGCATAATAGCTTAGAAAGGATGTTTCATTCTTATTTGGTAATTGACTAAGAAATCAGATGTATAAATACCTTCAATAATATTCTATCCCTTTCTAATTAAAGCTAATATGGTAGTATATGATAGGGGAAAGAATTTACTCTGAAAAGTTGAAGGTGAACATTTAATAAAAGTATTATATTTGATAATAGATTTCCAACATGTTGAATTATAATACAAATCATTTAAGAAGATGAACGATTCTAACATGTACATCTTGGTACTTTTCGAGCTGTGCTATTTGGAAAAAAATACACCAGCTAAAGGAGAAAGTGGATGTTATAGCATATTTTTTTAAATTGTAGAAAAAAATTAGCAAGCAGAAATAAATTCTTTTGACATTACCAGAAGTCAAGGAGCTAAATAGAATCACATGAATGTAATCATCTACTTGATTACTTGATTTATGTGTAAGCGAAAATCTGTTTCTGGCCATCCAGTATTAAGAGGAAGCTTAGCTCAGAATTCTTGAAAAAGGGACACTGCTGGTGTTCCCAGGGGGTTTACTTCACTGTTGGGTCAATGTATTTCCCAGGGTCTGAATAAGAACAAATTAATTGGAAAGTAGGCTGTTAATACATACGCACATGCGTGCACACACACACACACACACAAACACATACACACACACAAAGCAAGATCACTCCTGTAGTCTCAAATTAAGAGGGACAGTGACCCAAATCTCTAGAATCAATCCAGTCTACATGGGGCCCTTTGTAAAACTGGTCTGTCTCTCGATAGTGGAGATAAATTTTTAGTAGAATCACCACCAGATGAAAACCCAAAGAAGGGGTTAGAGTTGGATGGGTATTGACTCAGTTGCTAGAAATTTCACTTGGTTTTTGTAAATGAATAGAAACTATTCAAATTAGTTTAGTCTATAAAATTTCATTAGAATTTGGGAAACAAAGGGACATTTCTGTGCAGTGTGTCCAGGTGGTATTTCGTGAAGGTGCTATAATGATGGGGTTTCTCCCCTGAGGTGCTCTTCCTGCCTTTCCCTCCCAAAACATGTTTCCAGGTATCTTCCCATCCTATTTCCCTCCCTCCACACCACCTGCATGTCACCGAGGTCACATTCCCTGCTCAGAACTCAGCGTATGAGACTTGATAGTCTTTCTCTTTCATCATGTGCTAAAACAGGTAAGTATTGTAAAGCTTATTAAAAAAAATCCAGCAGCTCTTATTTCAGCTTGTCAGTACAGATACCCCGAGTGCCAGCCCAGTACCCAGAAATTATCTTATCAGAGTACAGACTGCAGAAATGCATTTTATCATACAAATAGTTTATCAGTAGGAAGTCATAAAAACGAAGTCTTTAGAATTAGAGCCTGCAAAAATAATCACTTTTCACATTTCTAGCAGTCATATGCAAAAATTGACATTTCTATAAGCAGCACATCTTTGAAAATTCCTTCTTGGTAAATTGTTTTTGCAGGTTTTCCCTAAAGAAGGCGAGTATGCCCTTAACAATAGTTTGATATCATCAGTAAAACCACACACACACACACACACACACACGTATATTTGTAAATAGAACACATAATTATAAACTAAGTCTTGAAAGTGAGTGCTTTAACAAGTGGACTTTTTCACTAAAAATGTTTTTTCAGTATATATGAAATTATGCATCCATAAAAATCTTTAGAAACAAGTTAAAATAATCATGCTTACCAGGGAAGTTAAATGATTTATCCAAGATCATGTAGCTCGAACAAAATTAGAATGTAGTTCTTCCGACCTCCAGGCCACTTTCCACAGCAGGGTTGGGTTTGCTCCATTCCCACACTACAGTCCTCAGTATCCGTACTTTCTACTCAAACTCATCGTCCTCTTAACATTTACTAAATAACTCTAGATATTGTGCAAATATTCTTAACTTATTAAGAGTTCACATTTCCAGAGAATTTGGAAAGGTATATGTTGATTATAGTTTTCCCTCGATTCTAGAAATTTAGTTTTTTCATTTTACATTTTCAACATTTGGCATGAGAGACCATAACATAACATCAGTAAATATTTGTTAAACAAATTTGTTGAATGAGTTAAGTAGAAACATACATAGTATTTTGACTGAAGCACTGCTCTCACTCCTTTCTTGGCTGCTTTCTTTTATATCACTCTCTTTTCTCTCGTTCTTCATACGGCACCAGAAGCAGATGTCTAGGACGTGGCTGTGAGGACTGAGCTGATAATTTGTAGTAAATAAGGAAAATAAAGCTCTTACCTAACATCTGTTTTCTTCTCAATGAAAGTATGTCTTATAAACATATGAAAGTATATGTAATATACATATTTCCCATATTATATGTGTGTATTTATGTATGCATATGTCTCTCTCTGTGTGTATATATCTATATAGGTACTGATTTCAAAACTTTCTTCACTTGAATTATTAGTTCCTAAGCAAGGATTTCTCTTTTTGAAAAGAAGAAAAAACAAAACCAGTGTAAAGCAACTGCAGAGTGCCTAAAACTGTGCTGAGGTTGTGAAGTCTCAGAGAGTCGAAACTGGCTCAGACATCCTATATGCCTGAATTACATCCCAGATCACAGGAACCTTGTTCTGAAAATGAACCATACAGGCCAGTGACCCCACTGTTCTAATGTCAGCCCCGCCTGTGGGATAGATTTGAGCAGAGAGAGTCCTGCATATGGCAGGAGGCATCAGACAATTCTCTGGGGCTTCCTGATGTTGATTCTACACTACTGGGGCCAGGATGTTTTCAACAATCTGCTAGAAGTTCCAAAAGTTTCCTGAATTTTTTAGGTCTTTTTTGTTGGCTATTGTTAAATAAAATGGGAAAAAGAAAAAAATATCTAAGAATCACTGCCTACCCCATAAAAATGTACAGTTATTATAAGCAATTAAAAGTTTATAAGAAGAGTCATTAAAATTATAAGGTAGGTTGTAAATTACTTCCTTTTCAAGCACACATGCACACCACACTCACACACACATACCCCCCACACACACCACACTCAGACACACATACTCCTGCACACACACATACAGACACACACCCCACACACACATACCCCTGCACACACATACACACACCCCCATACACATATACATACACACACCACACACACATACACATACCCCCGCACACACACATACACACACATACACATACCCACACACACATACACACACACCACATATACATACACTTACCCCTGCATACACATACACACACCACACACACACATACACATACCTCTACACACACACACACACACACACACACACCCCTCACACACAGATACCTCCCCACATACACACACATACACATACCCCTCCACACACATACATACCACACACACATACAGACACACACACCACACACACATACCCCCGCACACACATACACACACCCCCCCATACACTTATACATACACACACCACACGCACACACACATACACACACATACACATACCCCCGCACACACACATACACACACACCACATATACATACACTTACCCTTGCATACACATACACACACCACACACACACATACAAATACCTCTACACACAGACACACACACCCCCCTCACACACATACAGATACCCCCCCACATACACACACATACACATACCCCCCCACACACATACATACCACACACACATACCCCTGCACACACACAAACACACACACATACACCCCCGCCCCCCCGCACACATACACTGGAGCCCTCTCATTAAAGGACGCCTGACGCAGAGCACAGAGAAACAGGCAAATGGCAAGATTTGTATGGGGCATTCAGTTCCTTTTAACAGCTTATTTCTGTGACTAGTGAATTTACTTAAAAATGAAGCAAAGGGAGATAAAGAATGGTCTGCTAGAATGCAAATAACAATACATCACCGGGCTGATTCTTAGCCATAAACTAGAACCAGAAGCTCCTCTGTGCCCTGTGACAGAACTACTGATGGACCTAAGGGATGAAAGCCCATAGGTAGACCCCTAATTCCCTCGCTCCTTGATCACGTGACCATTTTTCAGAAGAAGTAATGAGTTTGAATCTTTGATTTTCCTCTTTGCTCTTCTATTAGTCTCACCAGCATCCTAGTTATTCCTTTTGGCATGACTCCATGACATCTCACAGTTCATCACACACATACCTGGCAAAGGAGCAAACGGAGCTCAGAAATACACAAATTATAATTTCCTATAGTCAACTCTGTCATGTCTGACAGAATGTCACCCAACTTTGATGGGAGACGTTTGTCTGAACCTGTTTCCTCTCTTCCCCACCACTGAAGTCTTCACTTTCCTTTTCTTATCAGTGAGAACTTTATATAACCTGGAGAGCTGTCTGTATTTTTTCTGATCTGAATTGCTTTTGAATTTGTATTTGATAATCAGAAAAAAATTAAAATAGAAGCAATCCCCCCTCCCAGTACAGTGCTTCGCGACAGTGGGGATTGAGCCTCTAGTTCATATCTCCTCTTTGGCTGCAGGGTTTTAATTTCCCACCACTTTATAGACTGACAGGTATGTAATGTAATTATCTTTACAAGATAAAGAAAATAAATCCATTAGTTTACAAAGTTGAATCTTTTTAACTATTCACACTTTTTTCAGTTTTTATTTTTATTTTATTTTTTTGCTTTTTGTTGTATTTAATGTACTTTTGCTTTTCCCCTGAAACCATCAAAATTAAGGTGTCAAAATTTAGAAGAAGGTAGTTAACAAATACCAATAGGTTTTTCTTTTCTCTAATTTCAGAATACTATGGGGGTATACACATTTTGGTTACATAATTTTTTTTTGTACATTTTAAGTCAAAGTTTTAAGTGTGTCTTTCATACAGAATATGAGCATTGCACCAGTTAGGTGTGAATTAACCCCACCCTCCCTTGCCCACCTACTTAGTTTTTATTGGGTTTTACTACCACGTGTGAAAGCATTGATCAACGAGTTCCAATTTAGTGCTGTGTTCATATGGTGTTTGTTTTTCCATTCTTGTCATACTTCACTTAGAAGAATGGTCTCCGGCTCCATCCAGGTTGCTACCAAGGACACTGGGTCACCATTATTTGTGGCTGAGGAGTGCTCCATGGTAATATGCACCACATTCCATTAATCCAACAATGTATTGATGGACACTTGGGTTGTTTCCACATTTTTTCAATTACCAATAATTTTTATTCTTTTTAGATTATAGATCATCACACATTGAACAATGGAAAAAACCATAGGCATTTTAATAAATTTTCCAAGCTTATAATCTTGAGGATTTTCCCTTAATAATATTTAGGGGGAAAAGTCTTAAGTAAGCAATATAGGAACTGACTAGCAGATAGGATGTGTTTTGGTTTTTGTTGTGAATCAAATTATTTCCATTTAGACACTTTAGATTCTGTGGATTGGACAGAGTCTCATGTGTGTTTTGTAGTTGTTGTACTTGAAATCTCTAAGTGAACTGCATTGAGCAAAAATGAAATCCACTTATCCATCATAAACTACAGCAAAAAGATGGTAGCAGTTTCTTACAAATGTGTTTTTACAACTGGCGAATTATATGGAGAATCTGTGAGAAGTATGATTTCTCCTCACATATTACACAAGAAGTATTAAAAAATCAAATAACATTAGAGACATTACAAATATATCTTTTATTTCACCCTTTTAGCAAAATTATTCTCATCCTGTGGCCAATAGTTATGGATCTTCAATTTATTTGAGGAAGATTGGTAAATATGATTTCTTCTTGCTTGTCATGAATGAATAAAAACAGACACATTGACCAATGAAAAAGAATAGAGAGTTTAGAAGTACACATATGTATGGGAAAATGATTTTTAACAAGAGTTCCAAGAACACACTGGGGGAAATTAGTGTCTTTAAGACTAGGTGCTGAGAACTAGAATTGAAACAGAGTAACATTGGACACTCTACTTGCACCACACACAAAAACCAACTTTGAAGTGAGTTAAAGATTTAAAGGTAACATGATTAACATAAAATGTATAGAAGAAAATAAAGGGGGAATCTTCATAACATGGGGCTTTGGAATGATTTCTTTTCTTTTCTTTCTTTCTTTTTTTTTTTTTTTTTTTTTTTGTAGAGACAGAGTCTCACTTTATCACCTTGGGTAGAGTGCCATGGCAGCATCACACAGCTCACAGCAACCTCCAACTCCTGGGCTTAGGGGATTCTCTTGCCTCAGCCTCCCGAGTAGCTGGGACTACAGGTGCCTGCCACAATACCTGGCTATTTTTTGTTGCGGTTTGGCCGGGGCTGGGTTTGAACCCACCACCCTCAGTATATGGGGTTGGTGCCCTACTCACTGAGCCACAAGTGTTGCCCCGGAATGATTTCTTGAATATGACACCAAAAACACGGGCAATAAAACCAAAAGCATACATGAGGGACTGTGTCAGACTAAAAAGCTCTCAGCAAAGGAGATGACCAGAAGGTGGGAAGCTGACCTATGATGGAAGTTTGCATACTTTATATATGATAAGAGGTTAGCTTCCAAAATATGTAAGTAATTATTATAACTCAATAGCACAAAAGAAGAAAAAAAACAGATGGCCAATTAAAATCAGCAAAGGACTTGAATAGATGTCTTCCCATACAAATGGCCGACATTCATAGGAAAAGATGCTTGATTTTATTAATCAATCAGGGAAATGAAAATCAAAACCACAATGGCAAAAAGAAGTCACATCTGTGAGGTTGGCTGCTACTAAACGACCCAGAAAATAACAACTGTTGGCCAGAATGGGGGTAAATTGGAACCCCACCCCCCATATTGTTAATGGGAATATGAAATAGTGGAGCATGGAAAGTAAAATGGAGTTTCCTTAAAAATTAAAAACAGAGCTACCATATGAATTGTATGATTGAGTAATCACACTTCTGGTTGGTTATTTATTTAAAAGAATTGATGTTAAAGATCTCAGAGAACTGTCTGCACTCCCATGTTTGTTGCAGCACTATCCACCAATAGCCCAATAGATGTGGGAAAAGCCTGAATGTCCATCAACAGATAAACAGATAAAAAATGTGCTGTGTGCTTACAGTGGAACACTAAAAAGAAGAAAATCCGGCCGACATGACAACATGGATGACTCTGAAGCACATTCTGCTAAGGTAAAGGACCTAGGCACAGAAGACCACGTATTGCATGATCACACACACGAGGGTCTACACCAGCCAAATGCATTGAAACAGAGACTAGACCATTGTTTGCCAGGGGCTGGGGGAAAGGGTAATGGGAGCTGTTATTTGTGTATGAAGTTTCAGTTATTCAAGTTGAGAAATTCTGGAGATTTGCTGCACATTACTGTTCTCATAGTTAACAGTACTGTATTGTGCACTTAAAAATTTGTTTGCAATGGTCCTCAACCTTCCTAATGCCGCGACCCTTTAACACAGTTCCTCATATTGTGATGACCCCCAACCATACAATTATTTTCATTGCTACTTCATAACTGTAATTTTGTTACTGTTATGAATCATAATGTAAATATCTGCTGTGCAGGATATATTTTTGTTGGTCATGACCCACAGGTTGAGAAGCTGGTTTAGAGGCTAGTTTTCATGTTAAGTATCTCTACCAAAACACAACAAATCAATAAATAAAAATGTTTCCTTTTTTATAAGAAAAATAAATAATATGACTCCACACAAATCATTTGTGTTAAATGTACCATGGATGATTATTTATTAAGTTCCAACTAAAATAGATACAAAAAGGCAAATAATTTTGACCAGCATAGACAATGCCCTATGTGCCCGGGAAGCTTATCGGTGGTGTTAACTGGCAGCTATTTTTGCTATGAATCTGTACGGAGGGTAAAATATTCTGGAGCTGAGAAGTCTTGATTGCTGATATTCAGTCTCTTACAACATTTCAAAGAATCATAGTCTTTAATCTTTGATTTTGCATATTATTGCACAGGATCTGGCATATACTTGTAAACATAAGTAAACAATCTTATTTCTTAATGGAAACAGTGCTCAGCACAGAAGGTAACTTTTAGCCTTCTATCCATGGTCAGACGTTGGATTTGTTGTTAGATTTCTGCTATTACAAATCTATTGCAGATGTTGCCTTTTTTGCACATGTACTTCCAATTTGTTACCTTACGTTTTGTTTATTTGTTATAAAAATGTATAAATATTCGTGTCCCACTAGAAAATAATACAAATTCTAAGGATATAAATTTAAATGTAAATGTGCTGAGGTCTGAACCTCCGGTAGAAACTTGTCCTTGTTATTTGTGGGGACTGGTGGAGTGGAGTGCTATTTTTGTTACTCCATGCTGCCTCAACTCCATCACCGCAGAGTCACTTTCTAAGTTAACACACTGCTCCCGCAGACTTCTCATTACATTATTACCAGTGTTCTGTTAGTAAAACTTAATTTATTCAGTGTTTTTTCTCCTTAGCAACAAGTAGAAATCAGAACACTGAAGAAATAGCATTTCTATCAAAGGGGAAGGAAGGACAGTTTCAGCTTCTAGGTGTGATCATAAAGGTTATTCAACCTTGTTGAGTTTCGGTTGGAAAGACGATAATGTGAAGAGTCTATTCTCAGTTCAAAGGAAAAATTCAGGAATGAGATGAATCCAGAAATGGGAATTCACATGCTTATGAATGATGTGTTACATAAGCAAATAAACAACAACAATTTCATCCCTTTTGTGTCTTATTAAGAATTACTTCTGCTTGTCTGAGGTAAGTATTTAAGGAGATGAAAGGAGGTATTATTTCCTACTTTCATGGTGATCATTGCGCAATATGGGTCAGGGAAAACGAATGTAAATACCACACACTCCCCAGAGCTACACAGCAATGCAGAACACGAGGTGTATCGTACTCCACGTGTATTGATGTTCGCATAACTAGTGGCCTTCCTGTCATGCCTGCAGAAGGGCAGAGGCCCTGGATGGCTCCTGTTCCACAGACTCAGGGTTGCATAACCAGTTCATCCTCCCTGTGTCTTCAGAGTTCTCCTCCTTCATCGACAAAGAAAATACAAATTTACAAACCACAGTTGTTTGGTCCTACTATCCTATCAAACTATCATCATTCAAGGTCATCCTTTATCATGAATGAGGACTGAAAATTTGTGTGTGTTCTCTGATTTTCCTTTGTCATTTTCAGGTGACAATTCTTCATTCTGTGGGTCCTTGCTGCCAGCACTGCTCTGCAGGCCTGTTCATGAAACCACACGTATCTGCTCCGATCGGCAGGTGTTCCCAGATCCCCTCTGGCTTCTCTGTGTTCTTCGCCCATTCCCACTACTTCTTGGGCTTCTTACTTTGACTTCCAGTCATCATTTTCTCTTGTGTCTCTATTATCCTGACCATCTTTCTCAGTCTTCCTCTCTCGCTCCTTCTTTTTCACCTGCCATTTAAATACCAATAGTTTCTAGGATTTCATTTGTGCTTCTCCGCCCATTGTGAGGGGTCTCCCTAAAGATTCCATCCACTGGCAGAATAGTAAGTACTGTCCATTGCTGGTGATGCCAGATTCTATTTCTCCTGTTTGACGTTTCACCTGAATACATTATCTGCATTTCTACCAAGACGGGTGCACACCCTGCACTTGGAAACAAAGTTAGTATTATGGAACAAAATGTGACCTTCATCCTGCATCCCAGGTGAGAAACATCTAGATGGTCCTCAGGTGATTTTTCCCCTTTACATCCTACATTTAACCAGTTGCCAGTTTCTATTACCTCTATCACAGAAATGTTCCCAAAATCTGATTATTCCTCTCATTATTGATATCCTAAACCTCACTGAAACATTCTGTGTAGAGGAAATACTCCCTTCTGGGATGGAGGATATTGCAGTTTGATGAAATGTATATCCCTATTAATATGTAACAATGTGTGTGGAGGTCAGTGAAGGAACATGGAAGGCGGGGTGAGGACACTTACCCAATTTGCTCATCTTCCCCAATCTGGGACATTGCAATAGCTCCCTACTTCTCTTTCCCTGTCAGTGACATCACTTCCTCTCATCTATCCTCTCTCCTTCCTCCGTGCCACAACCAGAGTATTCTTCCTAAGAAACAATGTCATCATTTTGGTACTCCTATTAAAAATCTTTTTTGGGTTTCCATGGCATAACCAGGAATTTATAATCTGAGACATTGAGTGAGGTTTCAGATTTCTGTCAAACCCCATAAAAACAAATGAATGAATGAATGGATGACAAATTGTGGCCGTGTGTGTGTGTGGGTGTGTGTGCATTTCAGGGAAAGACAAACACATACTGACTCACAAAATTATAAAATACCAAAAACAATATAAAATACGGGTTCCTTCTAGTCTATACATCTGATTGCAAATTCGCTATATTTTATTTCTCGAGCTTCTCTTCTTCCTTCTTCCCATTAAATGAATCGCTTTCCCAGGTCTGACAAAGTTTTCAGCATTCCCCAGGTACCTGCAGTTGTTAGATGCTCCTGAGCCGTTGTTGAGGCCAGTGCATGACTGGATTGCTACCGTGACGTATTTCTATGCGGTGACAAGACTAATCAGACCATTACAACGAGAGATCCAGAGAGTTTTTTTCATGATATTTTCTCCTAGTTTTGAAAAGATGTTTGCGAGTCTGTGTATGATGTTTTAGCCCTCTACAACTGTTAGTTCTCCTTGACTCTGTTTTTCTGATGAGGGACTGGCACGTCTCACTTGCTTTAAAAAAATCCTTACTGCTCAGTCTACATGTATTGTCTGAGGCATAAAAGCTCAATATTAATTAGCTGAATTAATAAAGGTAAAAGAAACACAGAGGTGATTTCTTAGCCAAGACTGTATTTCTGACATTAATTCTGGCTGGGAGGGATAGTAAAGCATTCAAATAATATATTTGAAATAAAAAGTAAATTCTTGATGATAAACTTGTGAGGTCCAGCTTGACTGGAGCTTCTGAGAGAGGGGGTGACAACAATTAACAAAATATTAGAGGATACTTGCTCATGGGAAGGATTTGGTGCCATTTACTTTTCTCATCTCCCATTCCACAAATACATCTTGGCAATGACACTCTATACTAAGTTCTAAAGAACATTATTCTTTTGGAATTTAATCCAGTAAAGAAGGGACTGCAGCAGTACCACAGTGAGGAGGCTGCAGCCTGGAGGAAAGGTACGAGGATGGTGAGGACGGCACAGTGGCCTCTACGGGAAAGGTCATATGATTCCAATGGTGGCTGGACGTAAGAACCGATCAAGACACAAAGTAAAGGTCATACCCAATGGAACTCAGCTGCGCTGCCTGTGGCATTAACAATGATGGAGAAAATGCGTTTGTGTTTTAGGAGGAGGTAGGAAGCAGAATAATGAACATTTTATTGGACCTCATGAAGGGTTCAATATAAAATATTGTATAAACTAATGAGTGGATTTAGATTAAGTTTGTTCTAAAATCAGTGTTAAATGAGCTGTCAAGTTAAGATACATGCCCATGAATAAATACAAGGACAATTAATTAAAAGGTAACATGTGCTAGGCATGGTACTGAGCCTCACCTCCTTTAATACAACAACTCTCTGAGCGGGTACTAGTTTTATGTTGGTGTTACCAGCAAAGAATGTGAGGCTGAGAGAGGTCAAGTAGCTTTCCCCAGATCACTTACTAGAAAGAGGAACAGCAAGGGCTTAGATATGGGGACGTCTCTTCCCAACCTCCATGTTTTTGATTAACACCATTATGTTCTTCCCTCTTAGGCTATTATGTTAACATTTCTAGATTTACTGTTATGCCTTTTTAAGGTATCAATGACATTTTGATAATACATTTTATGTGGTTTACATCTTGATATGATGGTTTATTGAGGATTGCGTCCAGCGTCAGAATGATAGTGCAAAGGAGGACAGGCTCTCTTGCCTTCCCGATGCCCCTCCCCACCAAGTTCTGTTTTTATTTGAATAGTTTTATCTTATAATTTCAAGTTAAGTACAGAACTGCATGGTCTATCTTAACTAATATTTGATCTGCTTTTGAATGGACATTCTACCCAATTCTGCTTCTTTTTATCCTGATACTTAATTCTATAAATTTAGCTTTGTTAAAATAACATTTTGATTTGGACAATCAATCTGAATATTTGAGTTCATTCTCATTCCAAAGTTTCTTTAGGACTAATGATGTTGTGTGTGTGTGTGTGTGTGTGTGTGTGTGTGTGTTTGGAGTTAATAAGCTTTAGATACTAGGGGGGAAAACAGTGGAAAGATTATACCACAGATAATTAATAAAAATCAATTAGTTTGTTAATGAGTATTCTGCCAGTACCCAAGGTGGCAGAAACCAGCTGGGGGAAGGAAATCAGGATCCCTGAATAGGACGTTCAGAATGCTTGAGTCCTGCTGAGAATTTGAGAGGAAATAACTATGAGAAACACCACTTGGGTTAAAACTGGCTAAATTTCCTCTTGAGATTGCAATTCCTCTAGCTAATAAATCTAGTAAAAAAGTGATTCACCTTTAGTGTGTGCCATAAAGCATTTTCTGGGGCCTTCAGTACATTGCTCACTGCCCTGTATTAAAAACAAACCCATAGTTGTAAATGTCAATGACTCAGGATATTAGAGCCCGTGCATCTTTCTCATGTTAGTGGAAAAGCTGGAAGCACCCATTACCTCTGCTCTGACTTTTTACATTGTATTTATATAAATGGCAAATGTCAAACATGAGTTGACAGGGAAATACAAAACCTGTCTTCCAATGGTCCTTGGGTGAAAAAGTAGAAAATGCCAACAATAGCAATTGACCTTCATTAAAAGTTTTTCAGAATCCCACATTATTTCCATTGTTAATTATATTTGTGTTAGGATAGTACTTTCTTTTCGTATATATTGTGATTTATTTACGAGAGTAATTCAGGCGAGATGAATTGCATAGAAACAAATTAAGTAGAGTAAGCTTACTAAAGGGTAACTCCTTAAAAGTTTCTATTTCAATTTCATATACCTTCTTTTAAGTCTTGAGAAAGAAAAAAATATATGTATAGTAGGTGCATAGCTTTAACATGAATCTGTGTATACTGTTTTATTGTAAATAGCTTACACAAGTTTCCTGTAATTGTCACAAACTTCAGTATGACTGCTCAACAATCTCCCTTTTGGAAGAAGTTTACAGAATAAAAGATGTTTTTAAGTTTTGATTATTCTTTTTAACAAAAGTGTTGCATATCCTGTGAGCTGGATTAATAGCATGAAATAGTACATGTGAAATTTCTATTGAAGAGTTTTACCTAATAACTGCACTTGAGGTCCTAGGGGTAAAAGATCATTGATTTAACTTATTCAACTAGTTAACGTTCATAGATAACGTATTCCTTTAATTACTTGCAAAATTTCTGGTTAGCAAAATGAAGAGAGCTCACACATTAGTAAGAGGAAAAATGTGTGGAATACAGACAAGAAAATTATTCCTTAAGCAATTTTAGACTATTTTTATTCCACTAAATAAGTTAATGCTTTTCATCTTCATATATGTATTGTCACAGTTCCTCTTACACTATGCACAACTCTGTGCTAAAATACTACATTTGTACAATGAATAAAAGTGGTATCTGCACTCATTTAAGTAAATCAGATTATGGTTTCCTTTTTAGCACTCTCTTAATATTAAGATATTTCCTCTTTTTTCTCTACTACATTTTTAATTTCCTAGGAGGCAACAGTAATGGTCTCAGTTCCATGACCTTACATTTCTTTTAATGCATGGGATTTTTCAAAAGTTCTGGCTTCTGGATACATATAAAATACAATTATGCCTTCTTTCAAAATACTTTAAAAAATGGACAATGTGTCTTATATTCATTTTAGGAATATAAAGCTGTTCACACACACACAAATGAGGAAGTCATCTGGGAGCAGGTGAATGTGGTGCCGCCCCTGTACTATTAGATTTATCATGTTCCACCAGGAAACTGAATACAATTTCTCCTGCTTATTAACTACAGTAGTTCTTCCTTATCCACAGGGGATGCATTCAGGACCCCTAGTGGATGCCTAAAAATGTAGATGGTACCAAACCCTCTCTCTCTCTCCCCATATATATATATACACATACACACATGTTTATTTTTTCTCAATCGGACAGTGACAAAGCCACTAAGTGACTGATTGGTAATTAAAATACAGTGTGGATGTGCTGGACAAGGGGAATTCATGTCCTGGACAGAAAGAAGCAGGACTATGCGCTGTTTCATCATGCTACTGACAATAGTGTGCAATTTAAAACTTATAAATTGATTGTGCTGGGATTTTCCATTGTCTAATCTGGGATTGTACTTGGCTGAGGGTGGCTGAAACTGCAGAAACACAAGTGCACATGAGAAGGGAATACTGCAGTTGTGTGATTTTTTCATCAACCAAAAAAAGCTTCTTGGGGGGGGAAGCATTTCTTAGTTTTTTGAAGCAATAGAAACCCAAAGAGACAAAGTGGGCTGACTGGTGGGATAATGGGGTGAGCAGTGACCTCACTCAGAGGTTCAGGGTCCCATGAACAATGGTACAAGTACCTCAAATTTATTACCACAGAATTAAAATTTAATAAAAACAATTAAAACTTTTATCTTCTGGAATGCATTTTATTTTTAGTCTTTAGGTACGACAGACTTAACATAGGCAGTATCTGATTTTATTTACTTCTTCCTTTTAACAGTGAGGAAATTGAGGCCATAAATAATTTATTAATATTGTTAGACTTGTGATTAAACAAAAGGAACTTGCCTCAGAATTTTGAGGTTTAAATTCCAGTTCTACTATGGAATACTTGGGCATACTATTTAAGTTCTTTATGTGTTGGTTATTTCATCTGAAAATACACCTAACAACAGTGCCTACTTCATAGTGTTGCTGTAATCATTAAGACAGGTTAATGTTTTTAAAGAACCTAACTCTGCCTAGTACGTAGTAAGTACTGGATAAGTGTATGTAAAATAAGTCATTTCATTTTGTTAATGCACTCAAAATATATAAATCCTTCCTTTGAAAAACTGCCAGTTGGTAGATGAGCCAGAGGGAAACATCTATTGAATCAATGTTAGGTGTTACATTGTTAATCCAACAAACTGTGGTACCCTCAGCACTTGCCAGGATTAATTTTAGTATATGAGATTATTTTTTAAAAGATACAGTCTTTGACTTTAAGAAACACACTTTATCTGAAGAGATAAGAGCATATATATTAACAAATAGTTAAAATGCAATATGGCTGTGATACCGGAATTTCGTCTTCTCTCCTGGCTGGCTCGCCAAATCTGATCCCGGAGTTTCAGGTTCTTGGTTTCAGTGATTTGAAGAATAAATCTGCAGATCACAGATCAGTGGTAAGACAGAATTTATTTACAGAAAAGAATACAAAAACACTCAAGTTCCAGGTAGGGAGAGAAAACCCAACTTCAGAGAGAGAAGCTCTGTCTCTCCATCCAGGGGTATATATAGGTGCGTGGGTTCCTTCTATGTGAGGCTAGGAAATCAGTGGACACAGTCCCTTCCGCTGGGGCATGGTGAACGAATGTATTAATGAATGGACACAGTCCATTCACGGAATTGAGGCGTAGGAAACTTACATGAAATTGACCTATGTGTAGGAAATGGGATCAGTATTCAGTCATAAGTGTAGGGGGAAGGAGACACCAAGGTGCCCAGTGTCTCCCCAGCAGTTGTCCTGTCCCTTTGGCTACTGGAGCCTCTGGTGGGGGCGGAGGCTCCCCCGTGGGAGGCTCCCCACCCTTTGCCTACGCTCCAGCCTGCCGGTTCCTCTGCCCACTGCCGCCGCCCCAACACCGCCAAGGAGGAGGCGGCGGGTCCTCCGGCCCAGCTGGGCTGGGCTGAGCTGGCTGGGCGCCAGCTGTCCTGTATCAGTTGGTGCTGTAAAATAGTGTTGGAGGAGCTATAAATTTTAACTTGAAAAAGGGTGTAATGAAGGAGGTTTCAGGAATGCTTTGTTGTGTTATCAGAAATATTTCTACTGAAGAATGAAGAAAATAATTTTCATTAGTGCAAATGGAAAGGGTGGATGAGCCTGCAGCTGCTTCAACTCTGCACTTGCACTTTCTTTTTATCTTTTTCTTTCTCTCTCTCTCTCTCTCTCTTTTTTTTTTTTTTTTTTTGCAGTTTTTGGCCGGGGGCTGGGTTTGAACCCGCCACCTCCGGTATATGGTGCCGGCACCCTACTCCTCTGAGCCACAGGCGCTGCCCTGCTCTTGCACGTTCTCATTCAGGGCCCAGGTTAGAAGAGCAGCGCAGCCTGGGGCAGTCCCATTCCTAGGCAAAAAGGGAAGAGCCGAAATCTGAGCCAAACCACGCCCTCACAGTCACGGGATTCGTTCATATGTGGTACGTGTCATCTCCCGCACCCTACTAAGCAAAGGAAGCCACCCGGCCAAGCCCCAGATCCACAGGAATTGACTTAGTGTATGTGCATCCTTCTCTCCAGCGCCGCGAGAGGTCACGTCACAACCAGCAGGGATTATGATTCCTCTTTGAAAAAGGGAGTGAATGAACCAGCAACAGAAAGCCCTCGCAGGCATGTAGGGAATCGTGGGAGTGGGATTAGCTTGGAACACAGACTGCCAACTGCACAGAGAGTGGGAAGAGACAAAACCAGAATGAGCAGCGCCTCCAAACCGGGAAAGGACTGTGTATCTTGATAAAGCCTTTGACTTTACCTATGATCAAAAGTGCATTTTTTGAAATATGACCCTTTCTGAAGAGTAGAGGAAAGCCTTGACCAGGAGAAACTGTAGGCACAGAGGTGAAGGCCTGAGAGGGAGTGGGAGAGGAGGAAACTCGCACAATTAATCCAGGGTGCCTGGAAAAGGTAGAATTGACAACGTACAGGATAAGGTGTGGAGGGTGAAGAGTGAGAACTAGGAAGAAAGAGCATGGTGACGAGGAGTCTAGCTTGGCTGACCAGCTTCTATGATCATCGTCAGTGGAGAAGAGGAGTGGGACTGATTATTCCCTGAAGGGCTGGAGGAGATGAGAGAGGCTCAGACAGACCACGGCTCTCAGGGGCTGACCTCACTAACAAGGTGAAGGGACTTCACAGGCTGGAGAAGGGACTAGTGTGTGAACAGCCACCGTGGCATTAAAAAGCCTGCCTTGTTCAGGAATTTTGTGGCCACAAAGATAATTATAATCAAAGAAGAAAATCATGGTATAGTCATTATGTTTGAATATTAGAGTTCTGGATTCTTTTTCCCCTCAGTTTTCTATCTCATAAGTCTGTACATGCAACTGAAAAAGTCATACATACAAGAAAAGTACCAGGTATAAAAAGTCTTTACTGACTTTTTAACAAAATAAGACTCAAGATCAACGGGAAATCAAGTTAGATTTGAGTTCTGAAAATGACAAAAAATGATTAGAAGGAAATATTATTAATTCTGTCAATTTTAAATTTCTATTTCTAGTTTTTGGATATCAATCTTTAGATACTCACCTTAGTTTGCTTTATTTTGCTGTATTTTGTTTTCATTGACAGATAATAATTGTATGTCTTTATTGGGTACAATATGGCATGATGATATAGATAGTGTGGCATGAAGAAGACGCAAATGAAGAAAAAGATATTCTGCCTTTATAGATGGCTTCAGCTTTTAAAAATGCTCATTGAATTTATTTTAGAAATGTAGAAGTCATACATAGAAATTAGTATTGGTGATTAGTGCTGAATCTCTGGGTCAAATTACCCTTATGATTATATGGATCATTTCAGGTTCAATTCAGTTGATACAGTCAGTCAATATTAGTCTGTGTCCTGTAAATATCACAGGCTATTAAAGAGAATAAAAATGCATAAAGAAAAATGTTGCTATAATAGATTTTAGGATAAGGCCAGCTGCCTGGTATGGCAGAGATGAGCAAGTCATCCAGGTCCTAATGAGTTTATGACCATTTAGACTCAGACTCTCAGTTTAACATTTCCAAAAATTCAATTTAAAAAGTTATCCAATTATTATTAACTTCTTAAAGTCTGACTTGAGTTTAGTTGTAAGTAGCTTAATTTATAAAACACTAAATTATAAATCATGGTGTCCATTTATTCACTCGCAAACCACTAGAGATTTCCTTGGCTGCTCCTTCCTGTGCACAGAGGAGATGGCCTGGGAGGGAGCATTTCACGTTCAGCATCAGGCGAGGAGATGGCCTGGGAGGGAGCATTTCACGTTCAGCATCAGGCGAAAATAAGCAGAATGAGATTTTTGAATTGCTGTATAACTAGGTAAACTGGACAAGCTACCATTTTCTAGTTTACAGATGATTTTTATCTCCCTATCTAATATTTATTGAATTCCTAGAGCCCATCCCAGATATAGTGCATCAGGATTTCCAGAGGTGGGAGCAGAAAGTTTTTAACATGATTTTTACTTGAGGTAAGTTTTGGAAACTTCTTCAAGATGAGTAAACTCTTGCTCCTTAATTCTTCTTTTATGGTCCATGCTGATCTTTCACCTCTGTTACCAGGTTTCTAAGGTTATGATTTATTTTGATTATAATTAATCTTTGAGAACACTTCTAGCTCCTAGGTGTTATCTCAGAAATAAGCATAACTTCACTGATAGAGACTCAGAAGGTACCATATGGCCACAGGCGCCCCATTTACACACTATCCACTGATTGAGCTGAACTCTTCTGGGTGGATTTTCACTGCTTTCTTTTCTTTTCTTCTTTTTCTTTCTTTCTTTCTATTCTGATGCAGAGGGCTGGCTTTGGATATTGCACAACAAGGGTGCTTCTCTACTGCGTTGGGAAACTGATCCAGAAGCAGCTCGTCTACAAATGGTTTAGCACCAGGTTCCCCAAGAACATCATTGTCTAACCTGAGAGAGCAGTCCTTTTCCTGGTGAGCCCTGCGTAGCTTTAATTTCCAAGGTGAATTTTGTCAGACCTGTGCCTAAGTGCAGGCTCTATTTCACTATAGTCTGCAGTTAGTAACAAACTGTGCCACTGGATATTTCAAAATTCATAATGGTTCAGGTTTTAGGAAGAAATATGGAATATATGTTATATATTACATACGTCCTATTAATACCCCATAGGATGGTTAAAGTTGTGCTTTGTAATAGACGTAGAAAAACTTTTGTGTGTGCGTGTGCATGTGTCTGTGTGTATATGCATGTGTGTTTGTGTGTGTGCGTGTGTGTCTGTGTGCGTGTGTCTGTGTGTGTATGCATGTGTGTCTGTGTGTGTATTGCATGTGTGTCTGTGTGTGCCTGTGTGTCTGTGTGTGTGCATGTGCGTCTGTGTGTGAGTGCGTGTATGTGTGCTTGTGTGTAAGTCCTTCTCCTCTGTTCTTGGTTCAGACTAGGTTTTTACCAAGTGAGTGTGTCCCAAACCTGTAATAGTTATAAGGGAAATACGAGATTAAGGGGGAGAAATGCCTTTAAGTCTTAAAAACGTTTTCATTTATTAAATCACCAAATCTCTTTAGTCTATATCCCTGTTTTGGTAGGTATTGTAATTGTATATGGTCATATATTCTCCTTTTAAACATTGATGTGATCTAAATTACATTTTTGAAGAAACATCCCCTTAATATGTGAAAATACAGGTACGTTTCACCTGGGATATCTAGCTTATGGTGAGTCTTTCAACGTTTGATCAGGATTAATGAGCTGAGACTTCTCAGAGAGTTTTACCCTAGGGTCAAAGAGACTGGGGAGGCCCAAGGCCCTCGCCCCTGTGCCCTAGCAAGAATAGTAGCAAATTTTGCTGAATTTGATTCTGAATGTCTCTAGCTACCGGCAAAGCTGTCATGCAGCCTGTTTATAACCACATGTGGATAGAGAAGGAATTAAAATGAAAGTAAGACACAGCAAAGGTAAAGTGAAAGACTTTGCTATTAGGCAGCGCTTTGATCCTAAAGATTCACACCTATCTATCAGCCCGCATCTGTGAGCGTGCATTAAAAGGTTAATGAAGTTTTGTACCTTTTTGGACTTAGAACTAAATTGTCAGGTCAGCAAATATGAAGAATTTTTGTACCGTAGACTATCGTAGAGAATTCTCTGGAGGGAGAAATGAGATGCCTTTACAATTTATTTCAGAACCTCTAGTCTCTTAAAACTGTTCTACACAATTTTGAGCCTGTTTCAAATGAACTACGTAGAGATAATCCTGTTTAAAAAGAAATTGGGAAGGCTCAGGAAAATCCCTTCTGTGAGAAATCAGGACAATACTGGACTATGATTTATATACAATTCGCAGACCCTCGAATCAAACCTTCACCATTTTAATAATTTCAGGGGAACAACCACTTCACAGAAGTCTATAACATCAGGCACATATCCTGAGACCACATATGTCATCGTGATACTGCCATGGGTTAAATGAGCAGAGCTTCAAGTATTTTTTTTTAAACTGAAAGGTTGTGGCAGTAATAAAAAGGTTGAATGGTAATGCCTCTAATTGAACAGTAAGGCCTCTCTCCTATTAAGTCACTCTTTCATCTGTCTTTTTAATTATTTCATTATCATTTTGTACTGCAGTTCACAATGAAATGACCATTTGTGTTTAAGTGAAAGCTAATTATTAGGACTGAATTATTGTGCAGTTTATTGATCCCTATGGTGGATTAAGGGCTTTAACTTTGTCTAGACAGAATAGTTAGCAAAATGACAAAAGGAAACATATAAGACCCTTGGGAAGAATCCCTGTGCTCCATAAGCAATTAATGCCTGCCAGGTAATGGAATTTAAGTTTATACTAAATCCAGCAGAGCTTTGACATTTCAACTGCCTTATAAACACATTAGTCTAATGAATTAAGACTTATGAATTGTGTTTAGACGCAAGGAGGAAGACTAAGTCCAGGGTATTTTTAGCCATCCATTGATTGAATGAAAAATAGATCATTTTCTCTCTGAATTTGATGAGAAATGAAATGTATTCTTCTTCATGTTTATCTCGGCTCATTCTGCTCTCTGTTGATGGATGGGTATTAACAATTTCCATTTTCCAAAGAACACTAATCTCCCTTACGGATGCGAAAAGTATGTACTGATAAGCCAAGAATGGGTGTGTGTGTGTGTGTGTGTGAATATATAGTGCTGCTGAGTAAGAAGCCAAACAGCCCATTCACCACAGTCAAGTGCCGGGCTACTTTCAGAGCAATCCGTCATTACAGTGATGAGCACGCTGAAGTTGAAGCTCACCGTACAGCCCACTGCTGGTATTTTTAAGAGCTTGTCTTTGAGTAGACTTTGAGGGGATCTAACACAAGCCTTCAGTGAGGTGACTTTTTCCTTCAAGTCCTCTGTGTTCAGAGCTTTATTCACAACATGTCATAAGTAAGAGTTTTTGGAAAAGTAGTAGATTTTGGCTACAATTCTAGCCCAATGAGTGGAAATCAATTCAGACCAAGGTAGTGTTAACTTAGTGCCAAGTTTCAAGTATTTTTATTTCTCATTTTCATTTTTAGGCTTCCCATAAAGATTTCTTTAACTGAACCAACACAATTATTTATGAGTCAAACAATACACAAATATATGAGTTACATGCAGTAGAAATCTGGTACCTTTTGCCTGTCTATACTCCTGTGAATTTGAAGTCACTTCCTCACCATGAAAATGGTGAAAGGACATTTTAAGAACAGCCTTTTGTGTCTTAAAAAAATCATATTAAGGAATATTCAATGAAGAGACACCCATGCCAGATACCCAGAGGCACAGTTTAAATATTAAAGTGTAGTTATACAAAATCCACATATACTGTCAGTGCTTCATTGCTTTAGTTTGAATTAAATTGAAGGCTTTCAGACGCACAGAATATAATGTAGCAACTTGCAAAAATGTTGCTTCATTATATTTATGCACAATTTTATTGCTTGCATTTGACAGTAGCAAAGTAGCTAGTTTAATAAGCAAGCATAAGTTTTCATAGCAATTTTTATGGACTTTTATGATATTTAAACTAGATTAATCAGTGAAGTATGATAAAGTTGAAGGATTAAACAGACTGTGTGCTCTTAAATATAAAACACTAATAGGGAATCTTGCACAAGGCAATATTTGTTATTATGAAAATATAATAAAAGGATAATTGGTGGGGTTCTGGTTCTAGAAAAAAGATAGTTTACTCAACTTAAGAACTCAAATTAATGCCTCGGGAAATAGGGCACCCTTATTATATGTAGACATGGTGCCACCTACGTGATAGTCATTTGATTTTTAAACCCTAAAATAAAGCTTATGCATTACATTATGTCTTAATATGGTTGAATTCAAAGTATGCTCCCGGAGAAGAGCATTCCAAAAATTTCTCCGAACTATATCTTTGTAAAACTGTGTATATGCCCCTGGATATGCAAATTCAAATATTTATTATAATGTGTACGATTGGAAGACTTTTTTTCTGCTTTGAAGAAAAGATTTACAAAAGTGTAAAATATTTTTCAGAATGCTTAAAGTCGGTTTGAATACTTCAACTATTTTAGTAGGGGTTAAAAGTAAAAATTTTCAAAGAATAGCATTAATTCAATTACCAAAAAATAATTTTTGAGAATCTTCTACATGATAGATGTAGATGGTTTGCAGACAAATAAGTCATGTGTGCTATACTTAATGTTACAAGACTTGTTAGTTTTGATCACTGCGTAAAAAATTACTCCAGAATTTAGCAGCTTACAATGGCAAACATTTATTATCGCATAATTCTTTGTTTTGGGTCAGGAGTCCGGGCAGAGTGCAGCTGTGTTTCTCTGGTTTAAGGCATCTCTGAAAGTTTTTATTCAAGCTGTCAGCAAGGGTTAGCGGGCTTCATCCATTGCTTGGGGTGGGGCCATGTCCCTTTTCTAACTCATCATGTAACTAGTAGCAAGATCCAGTTTCTTGCTAGCTGTTGACCACAAGACTCTCTCAGTTCCTTGGCATGTGGGCATCTGCAAAAGGTCACTCGCCTCATGGCATCTAGTCTCCCTAAAGCAAGAAAGAAAGGGAAACCCCAAGAGAGAAGCCACAGACTTTTTAAAAACCTATTATCAGACGTGTCCTTCCTTGACTTCTGCTGTCTTCCTTTGTTGGGAGTGAATCTGTAAGTTCAGACAGACTTGGGGGAAGAGTTCACAGCATTACACATACGGGAGGCAGAGACCATTGCAGGCCATTTTAGTCTGGCCACCACTGTGCTTATAGCAAGTAATAATGTAAATATCCAGACACGTAATAAGTTCATTGTTAAATTGAACCAATCGGTGGGTATATTTTGAGCTTAAATGTTGCCTATAATAGAATCAAGGCAAAGTGATGTTGCATTGTCAAGTAGGGCCAATAACAAAATTCACCTCAAGCCTTTGTTTCTTTTAAAAAACACAGATCATGGCCCTTGTTTTGTATAATTAGAAGAATATTTTGACATTTTACTTACAAACTTTATGATCGAAGATTGGAGCATGTGAACTTCAAAAACTTTTGGATTCACCATCTTCCAACAGAAAATATTTTAAATGATGGCCCTAATTTACCCAGAATGTTAAACTTTTAGTTTTGAAGTATCTTACTGAAGAATCAGTATCTTACTAAAGCTATCTTTAGCAGCTTTTCAGCATTCATTTAGAAAACTAGTAGGCTCAGTTTAACAATGACTCTACTAACTAGAAATTTACATTAAGTTCACAAAAGATTTAATCACAGCAGAGATTATGAAAAATTTTAAAAAGTCAGAAATATACTGGCAGGTAATCATTGCAACTTTTCATTATTTATCTTCTCAGGAAAAACTGTCTAACTTTCTAAATATTTAATCAAACAAATGGCAAACATACGTTGCTACAAGTTTTATAGCACTGAACAAGAGAAGGGAATCTCATACTAAAATAATTTGAGAGTGATGCAGACTGAGACCTATTTTCAAACCACATATTTAGGGCTGCAAGAAAGCAGTGGAGGCAGAGACTTTGGGGAAAAATCAGGATCAGGGACTGAATCAGGGCAGTTTACCTGATTAATGATTGGCAGCTGTGCTGGAGTTTTCAAAGACCCCGATTGGCTTTGACCTATAAGGTGAGATCCAAAGAAAATGATGTAAAATGGATTTTAGCATCTTTGAGAAGTGAGCAAGAGGAAATTAAAGACCCAGGAGAAAAAGGATATGGAAACACAAAAGATTCTGAAGAACTGATAAAGCTGTGATAAACAGAAATCAAATCATGTACTACCAATGTCCAGGGCCAGGGTGAATATAGCTTAAATATCATCACCAGGGCATTGTCCTACAAGAGGGGAAATCTAAATTGTTTAGTATTGAAAATTGAGGCTAAAGGAGCCAAGATGGTGGACTGCAGCCAGCTTTTTGCAGAAGCTCTCGTCCAGAAGGAGGCTTGAGGGACAGAAGTTTAGCCAGTTGGCTGATGGTTTGGAGCAGAGCTAAGACAGAAGATTGTAGAGTGCACTTCAACCTTCCTGAGGCGAGCTGTGACCCCAAAAATACAACCAAAAGGTACAAAATCCACCACCAAGTGAACGGGAGTCCCCTCCCCCACAACAAGGGCTCGCAGTTTACTCCATGCAAATAAGGGAGCAGAGTTCAAACTTCCTCCCACTCTATCCCACTGGAGAGACCCCCTAAAAACTGGACCTCCTACCCCTGCTGGCGTGCCATGGCACCCTCCGGCCAGGCATAAAACTGTAAAACTGTATAGAACTGTATATATTCCCCACCTGCAACATGGAACTCTGAGGAGTCTCCACTTACCCACTCCGAGGTCTGGAGGAGATTTGTTACCTATGGAATCCAGATTCTTGGGCATCTCCTTGAGAGAAGTGGAGGGGGAAGGGGCTGGTGCTGTTCTGTGCTGACTGTGGCACAGACATGAGGAGAGGAGAATCGGCTCAGGGGACGCCAATATAGCCAACAGTGGCACCCTGAGCTGCAGACTGATGCCATTCTAGCCCCGTCTCTCTGGGCAAACAGAGGTTCCGGACAGCAGCCACAGGCAAAATGCAGAGAACTTTCATAAGTAAAGCACCAGCCCTCAGGGTCTAATACTCCTGAGACAAAGGCAGTGGGCAGGCAGAGGCTAGAATTGACAGCTGAGTGTAAACTGCTATCTGTCTGCTGCCCAGAGCTGAATGCAACCTCTGATTTACAGAGAAATCTAGCCAGACAGAAGCCTAATTTAAACACGCAAGGCCCACCTGCTGAACTCAGATTTCTAGCTGATTTTGCCAGTCGTAAACTCCAGGAGCAGTGGCCTACTGGAGTGAATAGGGTCACAGACTTGGGGAATTACGAGTGACTGGGTGCAAGGTGGGGAAGGAGGTATTAACCTTCCCAGACTAACCCATTTGCTGGGTGGGTCCCTTTGCCCTCACGGAGCGGGGTGGGTCCAAAACTGCTTGCTATAGTCGCAGCCTCAAGAGCGGTAGAAGAGATCCCTGCCCCAGGCTCCTGCTCTGGGCAGGCCCAGAACTGCTTGCTAGTGCCACAGGTATCTTGAGGGCAGTGGTGGAGGAGTCCTCTTTTCCAGGTAGACCCAAAACAGCTTGCTAGAGACACGCACACCCCACGGGGGCCAAGGGAGGAGTTCCCCGCTCCAGCTCCCAAGCTGGGTGGGTCTAGAACTGCTTGCTAGAGCCACACGCGCCCTGCAGGTGGCGGTAGAGGGGTTGACCACTCCAGGTGGGCCCAGAACTGTTTGCAAGAGCCACATACATCCCTTGGACAGAGGTGGAGGAGTTTCCTGCTCTGGGCACCCGCCCTGGGAGGGCACAGATTGGCTTGCTAGTGCCACATGCGTCCAACGGGTGATGGTGAAGGAGTCCTCCGCTCCCCCCAGCTACTCTGGCAGGGCTGAACTAGGACTGATCTGGTCTCTCACATACCCTGTACTACCGCTGCCATTCCCCCACCCCCTGGCTGCTCCAGGGTGCTGAACTAGGACAGATCTAGCCACTACAGTTCCCCTGTTCCACTAGTTGCCCCAGAGGGGCCAAACTAGGACTGATCCAGCTGCTGCCGGTCTCCTGGCCCCTGATCACTCTGGAAGGCTGAATGAGGTCTAATCTGGCCATGCACACTCTCATGCAGCTGCTCTATAAATATAATTCATCACATAAACAAATTAAAAAACAAAGACCATATGATTCTCTCAATTGATGCAGAAAAAGCTTTTGATAACATCCAGCATCCCTTTGTGATCAGAACACTTAAGAAAATTGGTATAGAAGGGACATTTCTTAAACTGATAGAGGTCATCTACAGCAAACCCACAGTCAATATTGTATTGAATGGAGTTAAACTGAAATCATTTCCACTCAGATCAGGAATTAGGCAAGGGTGCCCATTGTCTCCACTGCTCTTTAACATCATAATGGAAGTTTTAGCCATCGCAATTAGGGAAGAAAAGGCGATTAAGGACATCCATATAGGGTCAGAAGAGATTTAACTTTCACTTTTCGCAGATGATATAATAGTATATCTGGAAAACACCAGGGATTCTACTACAAAACTCCTAGAAGTGATCAAGCAATATAGCAGCGTCTCAGGTTACAAAATCAACACTCATAAATCTGTAGCCTTTATATATACCGACAGCAGCCAAGCTGAAAAAGCAGTCAAGGATTCTATTCTATTCTTAGTAGTGCCAAAGAAGATGAAATATTTGGGAGTTTACCTAACAAAGGATGTGAAAGATCTCTATAAAGAGAACTATGAAACTCTAAGGAAAGAAATAGCTGAAAATGTTAACAAATGGAAAAACATACCATGCTCATGGCT
>CAUYQS010054576.1:0-15717 GCA_963574585.1 Otolemur crassicaudatus
AAAAATAGTCAAGGACTCTATTCCATTCATTGTAGTGCCAAAGAAGATGAAATATTTGGGCGTTTACCTAACAAAGGACATGAAAGATCTCTATAAAGAGAACTATGAACCACTAAGAAAAGAAATAGCTGAAAATGTTAAGAAATGGAAAAAACATACCATGCTCATGGTGGGGAAGAATCAACATTGTTAAAATGTCCATACTACCCAAAGCAATATATAATTTTAATGCAATCCCTATTAAGGTCCCACTGTCTTACTTTAAAGATCTCAAAAAAATAATACTTCATTTTATATGGAATCAGAAAAAAACTTGAATAGATAAGATGTTATTCAGAAATAAAAATGAAACTTCCCATTTTCTTGGGTGCCTGTAGCTTTGGAGTTGATAATGACCCACCTCACAATGTGCCCCAAACCAGATCCAAGTACTTGATAAAATCCTAAGGCATCACAAGGAAGCTGAGAGTGTTGAAATTTAGTTCTAGTCAGATCTTATGGCTTTTCTTCCATCCCACTACTTCTGGGCCTCCTTAAGGTAGTCTTGTGTATTGTTTTCTTATCAATAGAATTGTGATTGGTTTAGCAAATACATCGTTACTGGCATATGAAGAAAAAACGAACTTTGTAATAGTGGCAATAGCCAACGTGAAATGCAATTTTCAGGCCTCAGCTAAAACTGCCTCAGATGGAGAGGGGATAACTTCTTTTTCTGTTTGTTAGAAGTACATGCCAAGCAATGATATAAGTTTGTTTCTCTTACACTTTCTATTTCTTTTCTGGGTCTTGCTTTCACAAGACAATTTCTGAGAAAAATGACACCATGCCTAACAACAGAGGGAGTAAAATGAAATATTGGTTACATGGAGGATAGTTAAATGCTGGCTTTATCCCAGAGATAAAAACTCTCTCCCTCCAACTGCGTGTACAATTAAAGTAAAAGAAAGCATGTTTGCCAAAGTTTGAAGATCATAGCGAATTTCTAGATTAGCCTTTAACCTTGAATTTAGGGAAGGTATTAAGTAAGTCGAGTAACTGAAGTCAAAGTTGACATAGAAAAACAAAGAGAGGACACAGTTGAATAAAAGATAGATTTTCCATCTTCACTTGAAAATAAAATATGTTGGTGAATGAGGCACAGCAAACAGCATTTGCAGAAGAGGTTTAATTGATAGCACAAATGAAGAATTTCATTTTATTTACCAATCACCTATATCACCCTTTCCAGGGGTAATTTTTTATTTTGTGATGAGGACTTAAAAAATACTAAGTCATTCATTCCCAACCATATGAGTTGGGAACTCTTATTATCATCTTCATTTCACCAAGTAGGAAATTGAGACAAGGAGTGGTTTGCAAATAATTGCCCATGTTCAAACAACAAGGAAGGAATGGAAGCTGGAATTGGACACTGATGTGCCAGCTCAGAAATGCAGGCTCTTAGCTAGTCTGGTACCTGCAGAGAGACCAACGCTTGGGCCATTGTCCAACGCTACTGCCTGCCACTTATTTTGAAGAGCTGGGGTAAGGGAGGCTACAAGTAGATGGTGTAGATAAGAGCTAGCACTTGAAATCATGACTGGTACATAAAGAGTGAAAAAGATCATTAATATATCAATAACTCTAATATTATGAATATTTTATTATTATAATAAAGAGCATGGAAAGTTCAAGCCATCATCTCTAATAAAGTACACTCTTATCTCTTCCTTTACTATGGCAGTAGATCATGAGGTTTTGACTTCTAGTCGGAACCCCCACATCAAACCCAAAGAGCATCCTTTGGAAACTATGAATATAACCATGTCTGTGTAAGTGTAAATTCTTCATTGATTTTCATAATTCTTATGTTAAAATACAAAAGTCCTTGCAAGGTTTACATAGCTCTGTATTGTCTGAGACCTCTCCATGTTTTAGTTCCACTTAAAAGCATTCCTGTCACATGATGTGTGCTTACATGTAAAAAAAAAAAAAAAAAAGGAAGACCAAAAACTGGTTAAACATTGTTAATATTGCTCATTAATTCCATACTGATTTGTTGACTGGCTCCTCAAGTTTAAAGTGACAATGAATCTCAAAAAGGTAAACAGTAACAGAAATTTACATTTATAGGGCCCCATTCTTCTCCTGTCCTTCCTGGTCTTAATTTTGACACAGCCTTCTCTTGCAATTAGTCTTCTCATGGTTTATATTTTACTTTTATCCCAACTACACCACTAACACTATTCTCACTCAGAGCATAAATATCATCTGTGGCAGATTCTGATAGTTGACATTCTAATACTGATTTTCCCCTTTATTACTAAGACAGAGAAAAGAGAAAAAAGAAAGATAGAGATGGAAAGAGAGAAAGAGAATATTTGGGACAAACAATGTATCCAGTTCAAATAAACACACACACACTCACACTACATCCCTCTCATTCCTTGAAGCTTAGGTGCTATAATGGGAAGTCCATAGAGGATTTCTGAAAAAGATATGCTTTCCTGATATAGAGGCTTCACTTTCCCTCTTACTTTTTCCTTCTTCCTTCCTTCTTCCTTCCTACTTGTACTGTGCTTGTAAACCTGGAGACAGAATGGCCGTCTTGTGACCATCATATGACATTAAAGGTCAAAGACATGATAGGTGGACAGAAGAAAGAATAGAAAAGTCTGGGACATTGATGAGATGATAAAACTCCTGGACATCTTTATTTGGACCTTTATTACATGAGGCAGAGATGGACATCCCTAGTGCCCTGAAGATAGTTCAGAGGAATCTCAGACTAAATCAAGGTGGAAAATCGCCTTTTGTTCTTGCTTCACAGTTACATTTTTCCAATGTCCCCTATCTCAGTATATTTCACTTTATAGATGATTCCTAAGAGATAGTATTGAACTATTTTCCCACCATTCTCCATATTAAATCTATAATTAATATGGCATATTTTTGTGCCTAAATATATTTGGTCTCAGCTGATACATTTCCTTATCCATCACCAGAGAATCAGAAGGTACATTAGCATTTTAGTCTCTATAAATATAGGGTTATTTTACTGAGGAAAACATTCCCAACAACTCCTAACTGAAGCCCAGAAATACATTCTTTACCAGCTAGCGCAATATCCTTCTGCCCCACCACCAACCTCTATCTCCATACCTCTCATTATTTAATGAAAATTTTCTTTACAATCCCTATGGGTTTTCATCTCACCAACGGTGAATTCAAAGCTCTCTGTGGTGTGCTTTACCGAGTCAAACTCTCTCTAATGTTCTGAGCAAATCTTGAGCACTCCAAACTTGTCTATCTCAAGACATGTACCCCTGTTATTTACATCACTTGTACCTTACTAACTCCTCCTTATTCTTAAATTTTTCTTTCTCATAAATCTTTTTAAATCAATTCTTTCTTTTTTGTTTTAACTTTCCCAGCCATCCAGTTTTTCTTTATTGTCTCTCTGCTCTTTAGTCATTCCTAGTGGCACTTGTAATGATTAGAGTTAAATTATTTATGTGGGTATTGCTATTGTTGGCATATGGTTGTCTGTTCCCACCCAAACTCATGTAAAAATTTCATCCTCAGTGCAGGGGTGTTGGGAGGTAGAATCTAGAGGGAGGTTGTTTGGGCTGTGGAGGCAGATTTCTCATGAATGACTTTATACCACTCTTGAGATACTGAGTGAATTCTTGTTCTTGTGTGACTGGATTAGTTCTCATAGAAACTGATGAGTTCCCTGGAGAGAGGGTTGTTACAGAGCCAGGATTCCCCCTCAGGTTTCCCTCTCTACACAAATGTTTGCTTTCTCTTTGACCTTCCTTGCCATGGTATGAGAAACCACTAAAGGCTTCACCAGAACCCTTGAACTTTTCAGCCTGCAGAACTGTGAGCTAAACAAACCTCTTTTTCTTTACAAATTACACAGCATCAGGTATTCTTTTGTAGCAATACGAAATGCTAGGGCAGGTATTTAATTGTGTCTCCACAGGATGCAATGTATCAGGAAGACAGACTGTGTCTATTTATTCACAGCCGTATTAGCAGTGGTAGTAAAGTTTCTGGTACAAAGTAATAATACATGACAAATGCTGTTTGAATAAATGGAGTAGCATAGAGAAATCAGTGGTTTGATTATATATTGGGAAAAAAGATTCTCCATTGAAAATAATCAGATAATTTTGCTTTATAAACTAGATTATATTATATCGTGACAATGCATTGGTGACTCCAAACACGTACTATAACTTGGAAGATTTAAAAAATAAAAATACTTTACTTGTATTTACCTAAAATAAAATCTACAGAAAAAAGCCAAGAAAGTTTAGTGAGATCACATTGCACTGAGCAGAATTAATTATTAATTTCTGTAACTAAGGATTTGAGGTCCGGTAGAATAGCCATGCACTAGTATTTTACAAATGTAACCCTTGAATTTGGAACAATATAAACCTTACCCAACTGCAAAAAGAAGTGGCTCACTATTCTATTAGAAAATGATCAATTTTACCATATATTAATAATTACAATAACAAATACAATAAAAAAGAAATTATTAACCTATAGGTAAGACATTCAAGTTTACATAGTATTTTCATTTTTATTATCTCTTTCCAAGCAGGATTTTATAGATTAGGACTTTTTTTTTTTTTTTTTTAAGAATAATGTGTTCTCACTCCAACACTTCAAAATACACATTCTTGTGTAGATTTGTTTCTTTATAAACAAACTGCATATACACACAAAATCTTAGATAAAGAGATATCTTAGCCCATTTTCTGCTGTGATGCAGAATGTCACAAAATGGGCGATTTGTAAGGAAATTGATTGAATCTAGAGACTGAGAAATTCAAGCACATGGCATCTATATCTAGCAAAGCTCCTTTCACGGAGGAAAGGCATAAGGCATGTGAGGCAGAGAAAGAAATTCAGGCTAAACTTGCTTTTACAACATACCCAGTTTTGCAATAACTAGTCCACTCCCACAATAATGACATTAAGTGTTTCATAAAGGTCCCATCTCTTATTAAGAATACTAAAGTACTAAACCTCTAGCAAGTAGGTACCACCTATCAGTAGTGAGCAGAATTGTACCTTGGCATTTTAGTGTATTAAAAAAAGTTTTCATAATGTTATCCTTGTTATCAGGTCTCAGAGGAATCACCCCCCAATCCATTCTCCTAATTCCCTTACCACACACCCCAGCAACCTTTTTTGAACTCTGGCAGAATGTTAAACAATATTTGCAATTACAGTTTTGATGACCAAGGTTGTTCATTACAATGTATTTATTTTAATTAAAAATGCCAGTTAGTACTTTCAACATAAATATTTAAGCGCCTAAAATGCACCATTCTTTACACAAAATTTTATTAAATGGAAAACGGAAGTTTATTTGTCCTGTGTCAAGGAAATACTGATAGACAATAGCCTGTAATTTCACATCAACAGTAATTCATAGCTGCAAACTGGAAGCACAAAATGCAGTTCCTTTTAAACTAGGACTGAGGAATTCCCTTTCCCAGCGCTTCATTGTCACCATAGTTGAATATGGGATGGGGATGCTCACAAGTTTCGGTGTTGAGTGGCAAAGACAATATCACTCCCTCCTTAACAAGGGAGATGGAAATATTCCAGGAGGGCGATCTCTGGCTCTTGAATAATTTGATGTCACAGAGCTTCAAGTTGTCCATCCATTGGGTAGCAGAAACCCCTAAAATCAGTGAACAGTTGTGTTGCAATACAAGATATCTCTTAGGACCTACTGTCCTAGTTGAAAGAACAACATGCTTTAGGTTTAACAATTGGGGTTTGGATTCTTTTTAAGTGGGGAAAAAGTTGAAATTACACTTCATTCTTTTTCCTCTCATTTCACATTATATGTAGGTGAGTGAGAGATAATGTACAATAAATTACACTACTTAGAGATGTAGGCTAAGCCATTTGGGGGGCAGCTGTGTCAATAAAGTACAAACATAACATCAGCTTCCCATTACACACATCATTCAGAGTCATATATTACTCAGTGTAATGGAGAAAAGGGGAGACCAAAACCTAAAATGAAAAGAGAAATTGAAGTGCAACCCGAGCAAGTAGCAGCTGAGCCGACCGTAGCCAGCACAGTGAAACGTTTTAGTTAGTTCTCCTGGAAAACAAGTGCTTCTGGCTTTAATGACCCCAGATATCACGTCCCAGAAAGCTGAAGACTAGCTGGGGCACAAGAATATTGGAAGCAAATTTTTCTTGCTATTCTCAGGTAATTGGAAATAAATGGATGATGACTCCCACACATCGCCCCGCAAATTGTGATTTAGTTCAAGAGTTTTGAAGGTGAATTTTTCTGTCTGTTCCCACTGACTTCGATGTGGATTTTTCAAAGTGGGTGTGATAGGACAGTCACTGTGTAGGTGTGTCATAAGTGCAACAATGAATGTGTCTTGAGGCTTAGATGCTCAGATGAAGGAATAAAAAAAAAAAATCATCTATTCATTCTTTCCCTCCTGAACAGTTGTTGGCACCGGTCTATGGTATTGGATAACATGCTTCCTAAAGGGCTGTTCATTCAGCCCTAGGACCAACACCCCTAGCAAGGTGAGAATCCACTCTGCTTTACTCAATGATTGTGTTCCCAAATATTTGCAATTAAGTATTTACTTTTTACCTGTAAATAGAACCCAAGTTATACTGCTCTGAGAAGGTAGGCAAAGAAAAGAATTCTTCTTTAAAAGAGGATTGATTTTTGATGTATTCATAGAAAATATAAACACAATGTACCCATTTTTAGAGGGATTACAGGCAGTGTTGTTTTTAAAATTTATCCTGGGTTTTTCATAATATAGTACTAACTGGGTATTATTTTTCTAGGTCAATTATGCAAATTTGGAAAGAATTAGCTTTGCATTATTTATGAAAACTTCAATTTCACCAATCAATTAAGGACAAGAGTCCCAATAAATTAAATGTATATCACATTTTCTCTGGAGAAGTTTCATAGAATGTTTTTTTCAAAACTAAAATTTTTCCTTAAGGAGCAATCATTAGCACCCTCATGTGAATGATACTGAGTTCTGTATCTCATTCTGTCTCTCATCATTCATAATTAGTAGTGTTATAAATTACATGAAGCATAATGGATGCATGTGAAAATAATTGAATTTTTAAAAAAGATGAGTTGGGAAATATTTTCTTGTCTCTTTGTTTTGCTTTTTCTTCCTCATCTTTGTCAATAAGTATTAATACATCACACAACAAAATAAAAGGAAATTAACTATACTTTATTTTTTTTATTATTAATTTTTAAGTTTTACAGATGTGGTCTTACTCTATCACCTAGGCTGGTACATAGTAGTACAGTAATAGTCCATTGTAGGGGTCAAGCAGTTCTCTTACTTCAGCATCCTGAGTGGTTGGGGCTATAGGAGTGACCCCCATCACATCTATAAAATTTATTTAAAAAAATTATTTTTATTTTTTATTTTTATTTTCAGACATAGAGTCTTGCTATGTTGCCCAAGCTGATGTAGAACTCTTGGCTTCAAGTGATCCCTGTCTTCACTTTAACCTCCTAGGTCGGTGAGATTACAATGCTCAGCCATCATTTTTGTTTTTACAACTCTTGTTCTTTCTGCATTGATAGAAGTCAATGCAATATTTATTTTTCTTAGATATTTTACTTGTTGTATTTATGACTCTCAATAATACTCCCATGACTTGAATTATAAGATTTAAAAAATATCTTTCAACCCTCACCTATCAAAAATGACAAGGGAGTCAGACTAGTTGGAAAGATCCTGACCATCTGTTTATTTCCACATTGTCATTATTTATATTATGTAAATTTGTATTCTCTAACCCCAAGGGCAAATCTGGGTTTGGTGGAGCTCAGAGCAGAAGCAATTTGTTTTTCATTAATTAAAAAATTCCAGAACTATGATTGAAAAAGTAGGTAGGAAAGCATTATTTCTTTTGACTGAGAAATTATAACAAATTAGAAATGTCAAGATCAAATAAATGCAAGCATCTGGAATCCACAGAAACTGATATTTTTATTAACAATCAATCAGACACACATCAAAAATACTTTTGTCCCTCTATTTTTTGGCTGAAAAACCTTTGATCATCTTTTTCGTATGACATTGATGTTGCAATATTTTCTATGCTATGAGTAGGAATATAATTGCCTACTTTCTGGAATGGTGAAGGGAATTTTTAATATGTAGAAAAGTGTCTTACACCTTCATAATTTGCTATTGATTGCAAACCTATAACTTAATATGTAAATTTATTTTTATACTTAGCAAATTTAGTATGACATTCATCAGAACATCTTTCAAACAAGCTACAAATTTACAGGTCATTTTAAATGTTCTTATGCCATTATTAAACTCCATTGTAAGTTAAAATACTTGCTCACTTCTTTGGCTTTTATATTTTGTTTGCTACACTGTTGCCCATTTTTCATTCAATTTCATGTGGAGTCCCAGACATTAGACCAATACATACCACTATATACAAAAAGAAATGATGTGGGATTTGACTTCCCACACTGATCTGTTTGCCGTATGTAGCATTGATACAGATAAACATGTAGAAACACAAGTTCTATTGAATTGAGTCATTAAAAATATAAATGAATATAGTGCATTTATTAATTATATATACTGCATATTGAATATATTTCCGATGTGAGAAACATGACTTTTTGATTAAGTGTTGATAGAATGTTTGATAATTGAAAGGATTTTCCAGGGACTAAATTCCAGCTCTATCTTTTTCAAACCATGTTCTTTTGCTACTCATCCACTTCCTGGTGTTCACTCATTTACATTGTCATTGGACCTGTGGTTTTTCAATATTGTTTTATAGTTGTTTGTTTAAATAAGATGTAATTGCATAAATGCTTTATAGCTTGAAAATATTTATCTGTCAACTGACTTTGCATCTGCATAAAAGTTTGAGATGAAAAGAAAATGTGAGCAACACACAGTGCTACTCTACTGTCTTCTGGCTTTGAAAGCTGCTGTGCAGAGATTTTAAACCAGCCTACTTCGACCTGATTTTTAGGGGAGATGTTTTTTAATTGTTTTACCTTATATGCCATAAAGGTTCTTTCTTTACTTTTGAAGGCCACTAATGCTACGAGGATATATCTCCAGGGTGACACATACTAGTTTTCTCTGAGAAGACATTTTCCCCACAAGTTTGGAGACTTTTAGGTTTCATTTCTCATCTGAAAATTTGTTTCATTTGTGTTTGTTTCTCATTCATTGGTTGTACATAGTTCATAATACATTATGTTAACATTCCGTTACTTTACCTATTTTTCACTTATGTCTTTATATCACCAATCCTTTTCAATTCTATATTTTAAAATTAATTTTAATTCCCTTTTCAGGTTTATTTTGTTGTTGTTCTTAGCTATGGTTTTAAAAGTGATCATTCACTTGCATTATAATTTCCGTTTTTTTCTTCCTTTCATTCACTTTTTCCATTTCTTTCCTAACTACTAGATCTATTATCTTATTTTAATATTCTTTCCTTTAAACCATTTGTCTCTCCTTGGAACTTTTATGTATAGAAAATATTTATTTTGTTAAAATCTCTGGACTTGTTCAAAATATTTTTTCACAGATTTGTCCAACTTGTGGAAATTCTTTAATCCTATAACTTATCTCTTGTTCTCTGTATTCATAAAATCCTCATGAATATTAAGAATTCCTGTGCACATATGTATGGCTGTGTAGATTAGATGTCTGGAAACAGACTGACACTTACAGAGACTGATAGAGATGAAAAAGGCAGAGAAACAAAGAACTGAGTTACCATTTTTCCTCAGTGACAAAGTGGGGCAGCTTGGAGGCTGTTCACAATAGCCCAGACTCTCTTATACCTTGCTGTGATGACAGGTGGAGCTTTCAAAAATATACGGCATCCATGAGCTGTACCTTTCTTTCTCAGCTGTTCCACATTGCCAGGCGAGGCCCTAAAAATCTTTAGCAGTAAGCCTGTGTACTCCAAAACCTCTTATTTCAAATACTGAGTTTTATTCCAGTCACCACTATGCCAATTCTTCACAGAATGTTCTGTTCTTTAGCTCCCTTTATAAGGCCAAGTTATAGATATCCTCTCCTAGCCACTGTCTTCACACGATTCACCCATTGCTAAGCTTATGGTAGCCACTTCTCCTCATTGTGATCTGGGTTTGTAGATCACTCCTAAGTTTATCATAAAGACAGATTCCCATTTTTCTGACTGTTTCCATTTTCTTGGCAGAGGTAGCAGACATGTTCTTCCTCTGCCATAATAAAACCAGAATTTTAAATACAATTTGTTGGAAACAGCCAGAAAACTCTGCTCTACAACAACACTCATAGGTAAACTCATGTTTTTTTCCATTTGCTTTATCTGAGAACAGAGAAGTAATTATTTCATCTTCTCATTCATTTGGTAATGGCTACTCAGAAAATAGGAGAGTGTTTTAGAGGTTTTTTGTTCTTTGGAAAAATATGAATGTGAGTCTGAAGTAGTTTAGATTGTCTCTTTCTCTTATGCTTTTTTATATTCTACTCACAGATTTCATTTTATATTAAGATTTTTAAAAAGAAACCAAATAGCATTATTCTATACATTAAAAAAAGTTAAGTTCCATTTTAGCAAATATGATAAAAAAGATATTTTTCAGTCTCAAATAAGAAAGAAGAGCATTGCAAAACTGTTATTCTGCATTCAAAGTAAATGGTATCTTTGCTGAGCAAGAACAATGGAAACTTCAAGCATTTATGAAAAAACTCCAAAAGGCAATTTGCAAATAAATGGTTAGATGTGTGGTTTCAGAAATTCAGGATTCATTTTAAACATGTACATGTAAAAAATATGTAGAATAGAATTCTATATATAGTATTTAACCAAGACAAGCTGAAGTTTTTTTTCACCCATTTATTAAAGATTGGACCAAACTTTCGCCCTGGGTGGTGGAAGATAGAATGAAAACTTCAAGAATTAGTCAATATGATCACAAGGATATGTGATAGATGTCAATGTGATTAAAAAATTCTCCAATACCAGCAAGAATAGGGAGAGTAAAAGGATGTTTTCCATTTCTTCTCTCATGCTCAATGCCTCAATAATCTGTCTGATGGGAACCTCTGGGCTCTCATTCCTGTTTGTCAATTGCCAACTCATGGGCAACATGATGGTTGATGCTAAAGAGATTTGACAGCCCAGAGCAGAAAGCACCACATGAGTCCTGTGCCCCCCAGGGGCCCTCTAGACATAGACACTACGAGATGTAAACATGAGGTCTCAGACCAAGGAGGCTTCATTTTACTGACCCTGGAGCCAGTAGGAGTTGAAATAAAGTAATTGATGGAACAAAAAGTCCTTCTCTGTTGGCTTGCATGTGCTGACATGGTAATTTTTATTGTAAATTTATGCTATTCCTATGTCTGCGTTGCAAAAAAAAAAAAAAAATACCTACCCTCATTTACTAGATACAGTCCCTTCTTCCACTACAACCCTATCTCCTTCCAAAAACTACTTACTGAGCTACAATTATTTTAGCAAATTCATTTTACTAAAGATTGAGTCTGTGTAGCAGGAAAAAATAGATAGGGAGAAGAAGGTACATTATACAACTGCCTTTCAATCCCAGGTGACTCAATGATGTAAGGTCAATATCTAAAAATATCTTCCATGTAGGAGTTTCCATTAAGGAAATGTAGATAAAAATGAGAAATTGCTCAACCCATGTTTTACCCTTGTTCAGTAGATATAATAGCATCACATATTTCACAATGAAAATACAAAAAACCCAACATATTTAAAATTTAAAATCATAATTTTCTCCTCAATGAGTTTAAAACATATGGAGAATCTAGACAATATTGAGTAACTATAAGAATTATTTGTTTGTCAGTCATGTAGATAGAAATTAAATCACTATTGATAAGAGTGTGAAACTTATACACATTGAAATGCTTTCAGTATTTTCTAACACTTTCAATGAACATTTTTATATAATCACAGAATAAGATATTTCTAAGGTTTTAGAAATTTAGATGCAATATCATCAACAATCCAGAATTTTAGAATCTTTTGTGAAGAATAATGGGTCATTTAGATATCACAAATTTCTGCTTACATTTAAACAGTGAGTTAGATGAAACAAATGATGATTTGTATACAAATAAGTTTCATCTCTGTCAGTCCAATCCAGTGACTATAATTACTCATATAATTATTTATATAGTAAGTTATATTAGCAAGGTGGCAGAATATAAGTTTCGACCACCACTTCTCCACAGTGCACTGATTTTGACAACCACTCACTGAAGAAGACACCTTTATGAGAGTCTGAGAGTCGGCAAAAAAGTTCTAGCACATTACTGGGGCAAAAACTCTAATATAGACATTGAAGAGGGTCAGAATAGTGTCACTTTTCCCATGTTAGGCATTCTTAAAGATGGCACAGTTTAGCGTCAAGGGAAACTCTTTTGACCTCTAATTCCTTCCATAAAGAAATGACAGTGTTCTGAATAAGCATCCAGCTACCTCAGCTATGTGATCTGCTACTCAAGAAGCCCACCTCTTTATCAGTCCATGCAGAATATTGAGGGGTTCAACGTGAATTAATGGCTAGAGGAGGCGGAATTAGAAAGAAGCTCAAACTAAGTAGGACAGAAAACTCAACAAAGAGCAACATACTTCACTAAATACTTTATGGACTCCATCAGGAGGCCAACACAGGAGCCATTTGCGTTGCCTTCCCTGAAGTTGTCAAGCTGTCTCACAGAGACACCTGACCCATTGGGCAGCTTTTCCTGCAGGTCTAGCAAGATTCACTAACATTGCCCCCAGACAGAGGGTATGTGTTTTGTGCTCATGAGCACATGCAGCCAGTAGCAAAATGCTGTTGGATCAGGGGAAGGCACACAAACTTAACTGTTTCAGAATACTCCCTAAAGAAAATAAGTACAAGGTTCTCAATACCCTCGGATTTGGGAGATTCAGAAGACACATACAATATTAAGAATTCTCCTCACTCACTTAAGAAGAACAAGAATTATAGAAGGAGAATATCCATAGTAAAGTTAGGAGAGAGTCTTACAATCCCTAGAAAGGTTAATTAGCAAAAGTTTTTCCCTCTTGAAACCAGTCAGTAAAGACTAGAGGTGACTGTGTCTTTAAATATGAAGAAAACAACACAGAACATTATGGGATGCACACACACACATGAAAACATGACACCATCAGAGAAAAACAATAATTTCCTAACAAATGATTTCAAAGATACGAAGGTGTATGGCTAACTGATAAAGTATTCAAAGTACAGGCCTATCTCAGAAACATTTCAAGTTTAGTTCCAGACCACTGAAAGAAAGAAAATATTACAATAAAGTAAATTGAACCATACTTTTTTTTTCAGTTTCTCAGTGCATGTAAACAGACCATATATGTACACTGATTGAAGAATATTTAACTGCTCAACAATGCTAAAGATCACCAGAGCCTTCAGCAAGTCATAATCATTTTTGCCAATGTAGGGTCTTGTCTCAATATTGATAGCCTCTGAATGATCAGTGTTGTGATTACAAATTGTTGGGTGTCTATGTAAATTTCTTAAAATAAGACAATAATGAAGTTTGACATATCAATAAACTCTTTTTTTTCAGAAAAGATTTAACATGTGAAGTTTTTGAATTGCATATTACCCACAAGTAGAACCACTCAAACCCTGAGATTACTTTATTAAGTAAGTTAACATAATATTCTAAATCATTTACTGTCATTTCAGCAATATTCACAACATCTTCATTAGGAGGACATTCTATATTAAGAGACTACTTACTTTGCATATCTACAGGAAGAAACTCCTCGCCTCTTCAGTTTTATCATGAGATTGCAAGAATTCAGTCAAATCTTCATACTCTACTTGTAATTCTAGTCCTTTTCCTATTCTTACCAAATCTGAAGTTATTTCCTCCACTGAGGTCTGGGCCCCTTAAAGTCACCCAAAAGGGTCATAATCAACTTTTTCCAAGCTCCTATTGACGTTAATGTTTTGACCTCCTCTCATGAATCACAAACTGTTGCAAAGGTATCAAGAATGGTAAGTATCCCAGAAGGCTTTTAATTTATATTACCCAAATCTATCAGAGAAATTACTATCTATGGCAGCTATGGCATTATGAAATAAATGTCTTAAATAATAAGACTTGAAAGTCAAAATTATTTTTTAACACTTGGTTGAAGACTAGATGTTGTGTTAGTAAGCATCAAAACACATTAGTATCCTGTATGCCATTATATAAGAGCTCTTAAATGACTAACTCCACTATTAATAAACAGTAATATTTGTAAAGGAACCTTTTTCCCCTGAGAAGTAGGTCTCAAAAGTAGGCTTAATATATTCAGTAAATCATGCTGTAAGCAGATATGCTGCCATTGAAGATTTCAATTTATATAGCTCAGGCAGAGTAGTTATAGAATAATTCTTTTTTTTTTTTTTTTTTTTTAAGAATAATTCCTAAGGACTGCACCATTCTTAAAGTGGAAAAAGAACATTGGCTTTAGGGAGGTACCTGTGGCTCAAAGGAGTAGGGCACAGGCCCCATATGCCAGAGGTGACGGGTTCAAACCCAGCCAGGCCAAAAAGAATAAAAAAAGAACATTGGCTTTAGTTTTAAAGTACCAGGTGAATTAGCCCCTAGTAAGAGGTTGTCAGTCACTTATCTGAGCTCTGACATTAAAAAAACTACTCAAATATTTAACATCTCTTCTTTAGTTATGAAAAGTTTAGATGGTATCTCATTTCAATAGCAGGTTGTTTTGTCTGTATTGAAAATACGATGTTTATTATAGCAACTTCCTTAGTGATTTTGTAGCTAGGTCTTCTGTATAACTTGCTGCAGTTTCAACAGTAGCACTTGCTGTTTCACCTTGCACTTTTATGTTATGGAGGCCACTTCCTTTAAACTTTATGAGCTAACATCTTCTAGTCTCCAACTTTTATTCTTCTTTACCTCTCTCAGCCTTTATAGAATTGATGACAATTAAGGCTTTGCTTTGAATTAGGCTTTGACTTGAGGGAATGTTGTGGCTGGTTTGATCTTCTAGCTATATACTAAAACTTTCTCCATATCAAAAATAAGGTAGTTTGCTTTCTTAAGATTTGTCTGTTTATTGCAATAGCAGTTTTAATTTTTTTCAAAAACATTTTCTCTATAACTTATGGGCTTTCAACCTTTTTTCCTCACTATTACTTAACCATTTCTAGTTTTTGATTTGAAGTGAGGGATGACACTTTTCTTAAACCATTAGAGGTCATAGTAGGGTTTTTCAGATAGCTAATTTCAATTTTATTGTTTATTAAGAAATAGAGATTTCAGGAGAGAAGGGGAGTACCAAAGGAATGGCTAATGGGTGGAGCAATCAGAACACACACAGAATTGATTAGTCTGCTGTCTTCTGTGGGTGCAGTTATGCCACTCCAATTGGAATAGCACTGTCAAAGTCACTGACCACAAATGACTATAACAGACATAATGACTATTCAAAAGTTTTAAATAAAAAAAAAGAAATAAACACGAGTTTGAAATGTTGTGAGAATTATCAAAATATATCATGGGGACAAAAATACACTGTTAGAAAAATGATGCTAATAGATTTGGGGTTGTGTTCATAACCAGCACCAGCCACGTACACTGAGGCTGGTGGTTTCAAACCCAGCCTGGGACAGCTAAA
>CAUYQS010054577.1:0-13091 GCA_963574585.1 Otolemur crassicaudatus
TAGCTGGGACTACAGGCGCCCGCCACAACGCCTGGCCATTTTTTGGTTGCAGCCATCATTGTTGTTTGGCGGGCCCGGGCTGGGGATTCGAACCCGCCACCTTAGGTGTATGTGGCTGGCGCCTTAGCCACTTGAGCCACAGGTGCCAAGCCAAGTTTGTGAACTTTAACTGTCATGCCTCATATTCCACAGCTAGAAGTTCGTTGTTTTTTTTTTTTTTTTAGAAGTTTTTATTATATTCTGAGGATTAAAGTTTTTGTTTTCTCACAGAAAGTAGATTACAACTTCTTACCCTCGGAATTCTCTAGCCACGTTCTAGTAATCTTCTTAATGTCTTGGTCTGAGAAAACTCTATAGTACTTTAAAGATTTCTAGGTAGGAGATTTTGCAACTGATATGTTCCAGGAGGGAACAGTAGTTTAGGAGGTAGAGATCTGAACAGGTTCTATATTTGGTAGCAAAGATGATGAAAGCTTCTCCTTGGAGATCTTTAAAAATAGCATAGATACTTTTCCAGGCATAAACTTACTCCTTCCCCTAACATCCCTTAGGGAACTAAAGAGTAATATTAAACTGTCTAAATAGATGATGAAAACTGAGCTATAGAGAAGCTAAAAAGCAAATCTGACCTGGGCTAGGTTTCCAATCTGGATCTGTCTCCCAAGTTGTCCCACTACCATTCACTGAGTGTGTGGGGAAGCCCTAGAAAGGCTGGGGAGACAAGGTGATGTAGAAAGTAACGGGTGGTTATGAAAGTACCTGAGATCTAATGAAAGGACCTGGGCAAAAGTCATTAAGGAAGGAAAGTTAGCGGAGTTAAAAACAGAAAGGACTATGACAGAAATTGACAAAAATTTTCTGAAGCTTTTGAGAGAAACCTATGGAAAAGCACTTAACCAAAAATCAGATTTTAGTTTTAGGTCCAGCACTCCAATTTAATGGTCATGTACTCCCAGAAAATCACTTCAGGATTCTGCACTTTGGTTTACTAATCTAAAAATGGAGATAAATCCCTGTCCTGACTCTGATAGGATAAATCCCTACCCTGAGCTGTTGTGAAGTTCAATGACATAGCAGATGAGAAAAGAATTTTTTTTTAAATCATCAACAAATTCAAACTTTAAGCAACTTAAGGTATTATTATTATTATTGCTGGAATGTAAAAAACAGTATCTAAAAGTTAGATATAAACACAGAAGGATCTCTTGCTCTATATCACAGTTAATTTAGACTGTTTTCTCCTTTTTTTAATGTGAAGGCTGAACTGGAAGCTATAGAGAGAAGTTGGATGCTTCTCAGTGAACTGGCATAACTGTACATAGTCTCACAGCTGGCAACATTCATGCTGTTCTAGGTCCTAGAGTCTAGGACAGCATTTCTCATCAGGGGAGAGATTTTGTTCCCCAGGAAACAATTGGCAATGTCTGAAGACATGTTTGGTTGCCATGACTGGGGGAAGGGTATTACTAGCATCTAGTGGGTAGAGGCCAAGGAAGCTGTTAAACATCCTGCAATGCACAAAACAGCCCTATTTAAAAAACAAGAATTATCTGGCCTAAAATATCAATAGTTCCTTGTTGAGAAACCTTGGTCTAGGGAGAAGAGAGCTAGTGTTTTTCCACTCAGTGGTCATGGGTGCCCACTGAGAGGCTGGGCCACCAACCTGCACTGGTGGAAAACAAAAAATTTCATTCAGTTTGTGTAAAAATGAGCCTTATCAATTAATTCCATCATGTCTTAGCATGCCAAAAGAAGCAATTTTTTGAAAGCTCTGAAGGCTAATCTCAAATAGTTCATGTTCCTACTACTCAACAACAATCCCAGTGCCTCTCCTTTAGACAATATTCTCTGGAGAATTGTTCAGATTCTCTTTAGTTACTATTTCTCACCCCATAGACATTCTTTTTTTTTTTTGAGACAGAGTCTCAAGCTGTCCCCTGGGTAGAGTGCCCTGGCATCACAGCTCAGAGCAACCTCCAACTCCTGGGCTCAAGCGAGTCTCTTGCCTCAGCCTCCCAAGTAGCTGGGACCACAGGCGCCTGTCACAACGCCCGGCTATTTTTTGGTTGCAGCCGTCATTGCTGTCTGGCGGGCGCGGGCTGGATTCAAACCCACCACCTTAGGTGTATGTGGCTGGCGCCTTAGCCACTTGAGCCACAGGCGCCGAGCCCCCACAGACATTCTAATGTGTTCATACAAATATTTTTGTTTGTACCTTGCAAACTATTACTTTCTGTGTATTTTCAATTTATTTTATTTTATTATTATTTTTATAGAGTGCTGTGGCATCACATATTTTCAATTTATTAATCGGCACTGTGTTATATATCTTTCTGTTTCTTCCTATTTCCACTCAGTATTCTGCTTTTAAAATCCACCCAAATTGGCTCAGCGCCTGTGGCTCAAGTGGCTAAGGCGCCAGCCACATACACCTAAGGTGGCAGGTTCGAATCCAGCCCCAGGCCTGCCAAAACAACAATGACGGCTGCAACCAAAAAATAGCTGGGCGTTGTGGCAGGCACCTGTGGTCCCAGCTACTTGGGAGGTGGAGGCAGAAGACTTGCTTGAGCCCAGGAGTTGGAGGTTGCTGTGAACTGTGATGCCACAGTACTCTACCCAGGGGGATAGCTTGAGGCTCTGTCTCAAAAAAAAAAAAAAACCACCCAAATTTCCATAGGTATACTTAATATATTGCTATTAACTGTAAAAAAATTTCATAATATGCATCTACCTCATTTTACATATATACCCTTTTAGAGACAGATATCCAGATTGCCTTTAGTGGCTACCACCTATAATCCCATCACTACAGAAAGGTGACTTGGTAGGACTGCTTGTAGCCAGGTGTTCAAGACCAGCCTGCTGGGCACATAGCAAGAACCTATCTCCAAAAGATAAAAGAGAGGAGGAAGAAGTTCATGTATGTGAGGGGTGTGGATACAGCAGTATAATTACATACACATGTTACTCTCCAAAGTAGGAAGTCAATATATAATATTTAAAAGCAGAAGTATATACATTAATATAAATTTTGTTTTCTTTTTTTAGGAGTCAGAGTCTCGGCACAGTGCCTGTAGCTCAAGTGGCTAAGGCGCCAGCCACATACACCAGAGTTGGTGGGTTTGAATCCAGCCCAGACCCGCCAAAAAAACAATGACAACTATAACCAAAAAAAAAGCCGGGTGTTCTGGCGTGCACCTGTAGTCCCAACTATTTGGGAGGCAAGAGAATCGCTTGAGCCCAAGAGTGTGAGGTTGCTGTGAGCAGTGATGCCACAGTTCTACCTACGGCAACAGCTTAAGACTCTGTCTCAAAAAAAAAAAAAAAAAAAAAAAGAGTCAGAGTTTTACTACATTGCTCAGGCTGGTCACAACTCCTGGCCTCAGGCAATCCTCTCACCTTAGCCTCCTAAAGTGCTGGGATAACAGGTATGAGCTACCACACCTGGCCTACATGTGTTATTTAAAAATACAGAGGTCTTGGCTCTGTGCTCATAGCTCAGCAGTTAGGGCACCGGCCACATACACCAGAGGTGGTGGGCTCGAACTCGGCCTCAGCCTGCTAAACAACAATGACAACTACAACAAAAAAATAGCCAGGCGTTGTGGCAGGTGCCTGCAGTCCCAGCTACTTGGGAGGCTAAGGCAAGAGAATCACTTAAACTCAAGAGTTAGAGGTTGCCGTGAGCTATAACACCCCTCTACTGAGGGTGACATAATGGAACTCTGTCTCAAAAAAAAAAAAAAAAAAAATACAGAGGTCTTTTCCACAGGACAAATACTTCTAGGAGAAAATAAAAAACTACCAGGCATCAGAATCAGAGAACTAAAAAAGTTAAAACTGATTTCCACAGAAGAATCAGTGATATGTTTGGCTTTTTAAGCCTTGCAGAACTATTTGACTTTTAAAACGGTAATAAAAACTGAAATGTCAAATATAAAAACTAGTCAATGGGCTTGGCTCCCATAGCTTAGCAGTTAGGGCACCAACCACATACACTGGGGCTAGTGAGTTCAAACCTGGCCAGGGCCTGCTAAACAGTAAAGACAACTACAAAAAAAAAAGTCAATGATATGAACAAATAAGTAACAGAAGAAACCAAAGTATGAAAACATGCTCAGCCTCACTAAAAATTTAAAAAGTACTTAATAGATCTGATATTTTTATCTAATTAGACTTACAAAGATTAAAAATACTGATGATTCCCTGTATCCTCTTTAACAATGGACAACAGGACAGTTCAAACCTCTGTTGATGGACTGTAAACTACAACAGCTATTATGTTTGTAAGGGCAACCTGGCCAGTTCCATTAATAATTAAAACGTGTATATCTTTTGATAAGGTAATTCCATTTCTAAGAACTCATTAGAAACCAGGCCACACAGCAGGAGGTAAGGAGTAGACCAGCAAAGCTTTATCTGTATTTACAGCTGCTCCCCATCACTTCCATCACCGCCTGAGCTCCACCTCTTCTCAGATTAGTGACATTAGTTTAAGGTGGCCAAACGTCCTGCTTTTGGGGGGACAGTCCCGATTTTTAACAATTTGTCCTGCGTCAAGCAGCGTTTTTAAAAATTCACAATTTTTGGAAAGAATGCACGACAAGCTAGGGAAGGGCGGGAGAATGGGAAGGGAATATACCGTTTCAGGCTGCTGAAAAGGTTAATGTAACTCCATTTGGGAATGAAGAAGTTAATGTAACTTCATTTTGAAATGAAAATGCTAATGTAGACTACTTACTGCCCTCCTGGGAAAGGTCTCCCAGGTGGAATCGGTACCTGAAGGATACTGGCTCCCTCCCTTGCTTCTAGGCAAAGACAATTAGCTCAGAAGGAGCCAAACTGTCTGGAACAAACAAGTAGCCCCTCCCCCAGAGGGTCCCTAACCATAAACAGTTCAGTCAATAGCCTTCCCCCCACAAGGGTGTCCTGTCCCGCTGTTAAAATCTGGTCACCTTCCATTAGTTTCTCAGAGGAATGAAAACTCTACTGTAAACTGCACATGCACGTGAGGGATCTAGGTGGCACACTCTTTATGAGAATCTAATGCCTGATGATCTGAGGTGGAAATATAATGCACTTGAATCATCCTGAAATCATCCCCCCACCCAGTCTGTGGAAAAATTGTCTTCTATGAAACCAGTGCCAAAGCCAGGCATGGTGGCTCAAGCCTGTAATCCCAGCACTAGGAAGGCAGAGGTGGACTGCCTGAGCTCACAGGTTTGAGACCAGCCTGAGCCAGAGCAAGACCTTGTCTCTAAAAATAGCTGGGTGTTGTGGTGGTCGCCTGTAATCACAGCTACTTGGAAGGCTGAGGCAAGAGAATCACTTAAGCCTAAGAGTTTGAGGTTGCTGTGAGCTTTGACGCCCCTGAGGGTGACAAAGTGAGACTCTGTCTCCAAAAAAAAAAAAGAAGAAACCAATCCCTGGTGCCAAAAAGTCTAGGGACCATTGTTCTTACATTATATATAGAAAATCCTAAAGAATCCCCCAAAAGCTAAAAGCTATATTAGCAAATATAAGACAAAATCAACACAAAACAATTAGTTATAGTTCTAGATATTAGCAATGAATAATTCAAAAAGGAAATTAAGAAATAGTATCAAGGCTCGGCGCCTGTGGCTCAAGCGGCTAAGGCGCCAGCCACATACACCTAAGGTGGCGGGTTCGAATCCCCAGCCCGGGCCGCCAAACAACAATGATAGCTGCAACCAAAAAATGGCCAGGCATTGTGGCGGGCGCCTGTGGTCCCAGCTACTTGGGAGGCTGAGGCAGGAGACTCGCTTGAGCCCAGGAGTTGGAGATTGCTGTGAGCTATGTCATGGCACTCTACCCAGGAGGACAGCTTGAGGCTCTGTTTCAAAAAAAAAAAAAAGAAAGAAAGAAATAGTATCAAAAAGACTAAAATACCTAGGGATAAATTTAACAAAGGAGGTGCAAGACTTGTACAGTAAAAACTACAAAACACTGATGAAAGAGATTAAAAATACAAATAAAGGAAAAGACCCAGGCAAGGTGGCTCAACCTGTATAGTCTTAGCACTTGGGGAGGCCAAGATGAGAAGACTGCTTCAGGCCAAGAGTTTGAGAACAGCCTGGGCAACACAGCAAGATCCTGTCTCTACTAATAAAAAAAAAACAAAGAGTAGCTGGGCATGCCAGAGTGTTCCTATAGTCCTAGTGACTCAAAAGTCTGAGGAAGGAGGATCACTTGTGCTCAGGAGTTGGAAGTTAGAGTGAGCTATGACTGTACCACCACGCTCCAGCCTGGGCAACTGAGCAAGACTTTTTTTCAAAAAATAAACAAATAAAAAGACATTCTGTGTTCATGAATTGGCAGAATATTGTTAAAATGGAAACACTTCTACAAAGCAAAGTACAGGATCAATGCCATATTTATCAAAATCCTAACTGCTTTTGCAAAAATGGAAATTCTGATCTTAAAATAAAGAATTGCAGGCTCAGCTCAAGTAGCTAAGGCGCCAGCCACATACACCTAAGGTGGCGGGTTTGAATCCAGCCTGGGACCGCCAAACAACAATGATGGCTGCAACCAAAAAATAGCCAGGCATTGTGGCAGGCACCTATGGTCCCAGCTACTTGGGAGAATAAGGCAGTAGACTCACTTGAGCCCAGGAGTTGGAGGTTGCTGTGAGCTGCGATGCCACAGCACTCTACCCAGGGGGACAGCTTGAGGCTCTGTCTCAAAAAAAAAAAAGAAGAATTGCAAAGCACTGAGAATAGATGAAACAATCTTTTTTTTTTTTTTTAAGACAGAGTCTTACTATGTCACCCTTGGTAGAGTGCCATAACGTCACAGCTCACAGCAACCTCAAACTCTTGGGCTTAAGGGATTCTCTTGCTTTACCCTCTCAAGTAGCTGGAACTATAGGCACGCTCCCACCCTAATACCAGGCTATTTTTTTGTTGCAGTTGTCATTGTTGATTTTAGCTGGCCCAGGCTAGGTTCAAACCCACCAACCTTGGTGTATGTGGCCAGGCCTCTACCCACTGAGCTATGGGCGCCACCCGAAACAATCTTTTTTTTTTTTTTTAAGACAGAGCCTCAAACTGTTCCCCTGGGTAGAATGCTGTAGCATCACAGCTCACAGCAACCTCCAACTCCTGGGCTCAGCCTCCCAAGTAGCTGGGACCACAGGTGTCCGTCACAACACCTGGCTATTTTTTTTGGTTGCAGCCATCATTGTTGTTTGGCAGGCCTGGGCTGGATTTGAACCTACCACCTTAGGTGTATGTGGCTGGGGCCTTAGCCACTTGAGCCACAGGCGCTGAGCCCCGAAACAATCTTAAAAAAAAAAAAAAAAAAAAAAAGAGGCTCGGCATCCATAGCTCAGTGGTTAGGGCACCGGCCACATACAACAGGGATGGCGGGTTTGAACCTGACCTGGGCCTACTAAACAAAGACAACTAAAACAACAACAAAAAAATTAGCCGGGCATTGTGGCAGGCACCGATAGTCCCATCTACTTGGAAGGCTGAGGCAAGAGAATCACTGAAGCCTAAGTGTCTGAGGTTGTTGTGAGCTGTGACTATGGCACTCTACCAAGAGTGACATAATGAGACCCTATCTCAAAAAAGAAAAACAAAGTTGATGAACATACTTCAAATACAATATTTCATAACAGTGTAGTATTTGCATAAGAACATATAGATCAATGGAATAGAACTGAGAGCACAAAAATAAATATCTGGTTAACTGATTTTTGCTAAGACTGCAAGACCATTCATTGAAGAAAGAACTCTCTTCAATCAATGATGCTGGGACAAGTAGATAACCACATGCAAAAGAATGAAGTCAGATTCTTACCTCACACCATTTACAAAAACTCAAAATAGACCAAAGACCTAAGTATAAAGAGCAAAAACTACAACTGTTCAAAGAAAATATAGGGGTAAATCTTGACTCTGAATTTGGTAATGGATTCTTAGATGTGACACAAAATGCACAAGAAACAAAAGAAAAAATATATGTACTGCATTTCATCAAAATTTAAAATGTTTATGCACCAAAGGACACTATCAAGGAAATAAAAAGATAACCCATAAAATGGGAAGAAATATTTCCAAACCATACACTGGATAATGGTCCAGTACAGAGTATAAAAACACAACTCAAAAAACACAAAAACACAAAAAACTCAATTTAAAAATGAGTAGGCCAGGCACAGTGGCTGGCCAAGGCAGGAGGATTGCTTGAGCTCTGGAGTTCAAGATAAGCCTAAGCAAGAGTGAGACTCCATCTCTACAAAAATTAGAAAAATCAGTGGGGCATGGTGACAAGCACCTGTACTCTCAGCTACTCAGGAGGCTGAGGCAGTAGGATCGCTTTCACTCAGGAGTTTAAGGTTGCACTGAGCTTCAATGATGCCACTGCACCAAAGCACTCTAGCCTGGGTGACAAAGTAAGACCTTGTTTCAAAAAAAACGGGCAAAAGACTTGAATAGACATCATGTTTCTAGGGAAAACATGCAAATGACCACATAAGTACATGAGAAAATGTTCAACATCATTAATTAAGGAAAAACAAATTAAAACTATAGGCTGTGTACAGTGGCTGACGCTGTAATCCTAGCACTTCGGAAGGCCAAGATAGGCGAGTCCAGGAGTTTGAGACCTTGTCTTTATAAAACATAAAAAAAATAGCTGGGTATGGTGGTGTGCGCTTATAGTCCTAGCCACTTGAAAGGCTGAGACAGGAGGATCACTTGAGTTTGAGGTTGCAGTGAGCTGAGTTGAGCCACTGCCCTCCAGCCTAAGCAGCAGAGACCCTACCTCAAAAAAAAAGAAAGAAACTTTCTACATACACACTTTCACTCCTCACTTGTTTAAGAGTTTTCTTATTTGTCCAGGCTAAATTAAACCATTTTATAATCCCCATTTTATAGAATAAACATAAAATCACACTGTAACAAGCGGTTCATCTCAGATGACAGGGTGAAGTACAAACAGGTACACACACACATGAAGCCCTACCCTAGAAGCTTAGCCTGCTGGGCAGTACCTATTACCTACTGGTTCCAAATACTGTGACCTGAAATTACAAGATATTCCTACTTGTGGCACATGCCAACTCTTGAGCTAGCTATAGGGCAGTACTGTTTGGAACTTATATCAGCTCAAGCACAAAAATTAGCCTATTTCCTTCTGTGCTTCAGATTTTCCATTGATTCCCTTGATGGAAAACCATCTCCAGAGGAAGTATGACATAGCTGAAAATCTGAAATCTGATCAAATCCTACATCTGCTGATTGTAACCCTTTCATATCTCAACTCTCTGGACCTGTCAGTTTCTTTTCTTTCTTTTTTTTTTTTTTTTTTTTGAGACAGAGCCTCAAGCTGTCCCCCTGGGTAGAGTGCTGTGGCATCCCAGCTCGCAGCAACCTCCAACTCCTGGGCTCAAGTGAGTCTCCTGCCTCAGCCTCCCAAGTAGCTGGGACCACAGGTGCCCGCCACAACGCCTGGCTATTTTTTGGATGCAGCCATCATTGTTGTTTGGCGGCCCAGGCTGGATTCGAACCTCCCACCTTAGGTGTATGTGGCTGGCGCCTTAGCTGCTTGAGCCACAGGCGCTGAGCCAGTTTCTTTTCTTTTTAAGACAGAATCTCACTGTCACCCTGGGTAGAGTGCTGCAACATCATAGCTCATAGCAACCTCAAACTCTTGGGCACAAGTGATCCACATGCCTCAGTCTCTCATGTAGCTGGGACTACAGGCATGCACTACCACACCCAGCTAATTTTTCTATTTTTATTAGAGATGGGGTCTTGCTCTTGCTCAAGCTGGTCTCAAACTCCTTAGCTCAGGCAATCCTGCCTAAGCCTCCCAGAATGCTAGGAGTACAGGCATGAGCCACTACACCTGGCTGGACTTCATAATTCATTATTTATTTATAGTTTTTTTTTTGAGACGGAGTCTTACTTTGTTGACCTTGGTAGAATGCTGCGGCATCATCATAGCTAACAGCAACCTCAGATTCCTGGGCTCAAGCAATTTTTCTTGCTTCAGCTTCCTGAGTAGCTGGGACTACGGGCACCTGCCACAAGGCCTGGCTATTTTTGGAGACAGGGTCTCACTCTTGCCCAGGCTGGTTTCAAACTCCTGAGCTCAAGCAATCCACTCAGCTTCCCAGAGTGCTAGGATTACAGGTGTGAGCCACCACATCCAGCCTGGACCTCATAATTCTTAGTAAATATCCTTCATGAATCCTTCCTACAACATTTATAAGGACCCAAGCAGCCAGGTATGGTAGTTCATGCCTATAATCCCAGTACTCTGGGAGGCAGAGGCGGGCCGAGTACCTGATCTCACAAGTTCAAGATCAGATTGGGCTAGAGCAAGATGCCATCTCTAAAAATAGCCAGGCGTTGTGGCATACACCTGTAGTCCCACCTACTTGGGAGGCAAGAGGCAAGAGAATCACTGGAGCCCAAGTGTTTGACGTTGCTGTGAGCTATGACACCGTGGCACTCTACCAAGGGTGACAAAATAAGACTCTGTCTCAGAAAAAAAAGAAAGAAAGAAAAGAAAGGAGGCTTGGTGCCTGCAGCTCAGCAGCTAGGGCACTGGCCACATACACTGGGGCACGCGGGTTCAAACCTGGCCGGGGCCTGCCAAACAACAATAACAACTACAACAAAAAAATAGCCAGGCTTTGTAGCAGGCACCTGTACTCCCAGCTACTTGGGAGGCTGAGGCAAGAGAATTGCTTAAGTCCAAGAGTTTGAGGTTGCTGTGAGTTGTGACACCACAGCATTCTACTGAGGGCAACATAGTGAGACTCTGTCTCAAAAAAAAAAAAAAAAAGAAAGGACCTAAAGCATAAATTAGGGCAACTTGAATCTGTGCTCTTGGGTTGTAGTCCTCAAATTTGGCCCAAATAAACTTTTTATTTATATTTTTAAAAAGAAAAAATACAAATAGAAATAAAAGAAAAAGACCTACATTTTCTGGACATGGAAGTAGTTTCACATTCTAACCTGGTTTTTATCCTCTGAATTACTTTACCCTTAGATACACACTGCTCCGTATACTATTAACCACTCATACATAAAGTTCATTACATTGTCTTTCTCTGTCTATATGCACCAGGGTAGGTTGTACCCTGAAGTATTTAGGAATTCTCTTGATGACTAACAAGCAAAGAAGTGAGAGGCAAAGTGGCTTACATTGTAGGAGCGGGGATGCCTCTGCTTCCACTGCACCAGGAGCAGCTGGGCCACCACCAAAGTAGCGATGAGGATGAGGACCATTTCAGCATGCATGGCTTCGTGGCCACGGTGCTTGGCATGCATGCGTGCGTGCTCGACCCTGAAAGCCAAACACATGGGGTGAGCCAAATCAAGGATGGTGTGAGGACAAAGGAGCAGTGCTTTCCAGGAATATCCTGCCAGTCCAAAGATCAGAACTCATTTCCGTGCTTTGCAGCTGCAGGGTACCATGCAAATTAGGGGCTAGAAAAACATATACCCTACAGAACAGGCCATTTAGGGGCAGACTAGAAGCTATATACACTCCAGCAACCAAGGTCAGATATTGGGATTAGAGGTGGGTGGTCTGCTACCTGCCCCCTCATGGAAAAATAAAAAAAATAGTTGACATGGTTCCAGGGCAGGAAGTTAGTTCAAGGAGAAGCTTGTATCACTGCCCATTTCACACTGACTTCAACCTGACACTAGAAGGAGAAAGTAAACTAAAGAGGTTATAGCCATAAAGCCTCATACTCACAGTCAATGATATTTATGACACCAATAAAGGAGTAACATTGCAAATGTGTATGGATTCTAGGATTAAAGTTTTGCTTTATTCATCCTACCTTCTCTGCCAATGCCAGAGACAGCCTGAAAAACCTGGATTGCTTCAACTTTATACTAATAATCCAAAAGTATCAGTATCCACAGGTATATAGCCTCCTCAAAGGCTCAATGAAGTTCAGTAATTCAAGAGTATAGCTGGAACTTTTTAGTAATCTAAGGCTGGCATTCTCTGGTCTTACCTGTTTGTTTGGTTTTTGAGACAGAGTGTTTCACTTTATTGCCCTCGGTGGAGTGCTGTGGCATCATAGTTTACAGCAACCTGAAACTCTTGGGTTGATCCAAGTGATCCTCTTTTCTCAGCCACCCAAGCAGCTGGGACTATGTGCACCTGCCACAACACCTGGCTAGTTGTAGAGATGGGGGTCTCGCTGTTGCTCAGATTGGTCTCCACTCCAGAGCTCAAGCAATCCACCCTCCTTGGCCTCTCAGAATGTTGGGATTAACAGCATGAGCCACTGCACCTGGCTCTTCATTTTTTCTATTCTCAAGAATTGGCAGCAAGTGATTCCTTGGGCTACGACTGGCAAAAAACTTCTTCTAAGAACAGTTATTCCTACCACTCTGGGTCACAGTCAGCCAAGGGAGAGGTATGAGAAATAAGTTAGAGGGAAAACTGAATATAAATGTAGCTCATAGTCAGAAACTTTTATACAAATTCCCATTACACCAGGGAATTTGGGAGGAAGGGAAAGGACACCATAAATGGTGTCTTCATGGAATTCCCAAAAGCAATGAAATACTAAAATTAAAAAGAACCCAGAGGGATGATGAGTTATGGATAAATAATAAAACAAATAAAGCAAAAATGTAATGGTAGAATCTAGGTGGTAGGTATAAGTGTATTCATCACTGTACAATTTTTTCAGCTTTTCTACATGTTTAAAGTTTTCGATAATAAAATGTAAAGGGGGTAGGCTTGGTGGGCAAAGTGGGAAGCCAAATGCCAGTCAGCCAGCCTTAGCACCGAAGGGTCCATCTCACATAAAACTGTATTCTAGGCTCGGCGCCTATAGCTCAACCGGCTAAGGCGCCAGCCACGTACACCTAAGGTGGCGGGTTCAAATCCCCAGCCTGGACCCACCAAACAACAATGATGGCTGCAACCAAAAAATAGCCGGGCGCTGTGGCGGGCGCCTGTGGTCCCAGCTACTTGGGAGGCCAAGGCAGGAGACTCGCTTGAGCCCAGGAGTTGGAGGTTGCTGTGAGCTGTAATGCCACGGCACTCTACCCAGGGGGACAGCTTGAGGCTCTGTCTCA